>BTPG01000002.1:263687702-263739583 GCA_036245525.1 Semisulcospira habei | reverse complement strand
ACACACACACGTATGTCATACTTTTATTTATAACTAAGAAATGTAAACATATTTTCCACTATTACAATATATATAATCTACACACGTGCGCGCACTCCTGTGAAATACACACACAAGACACGCCCACTCAAGCAACAACAACAATGGCACGTGGCTTCTCACCTGTGTATGCAGGAATGCGAGGAAAGTTATTCAGGTTTCGAACCCAAACGGCACCTTCATCTGCATCATCAATGTCTGTCTCCATGTCAAAGGCATTGATGTTTTGTTGGACATTCCTGGCGAAATCTTCGTCTTCTGAAGATGATGCGCTGCCGTCTTCAGCCACCATCTCTTCTTCGCCATCCTGATCGTCTTCTTCATAATCTTCAGGCTCAGATTCATATTCCTCATCTTCCTGGTCCTCCAAATCAGCAAAAAAATCGTCTTCACTGTCTCTTTCTTCTGATTCATCATGCAAAGGCTCTCCTTCCTCATCAGAACCATCCTGGAAGACTTGCTCAAATACTTCAGCAATTGGAATACATCACCCACGCCGCCGCAAATTCGCCATTTTTTCGTGTTTGCCCGGTCGTTTTGTCTGAGAGCTTCTGATTTGTTTGTTTTAGTGCATACAAACAAGACAAGTCACTCTACCAGTACAGAAATGAATGCTTGACATATTATAGTAGGTTGCTTCCCTTACACCGTACTGCACGTATTGCTAGCTAAACTGTCATTGGAGAACATATATGTGTGTGCTTCGTAGGCCATGGTAAACAAGGCCGGCGCAGATATGTGTGCGCCGCGTCGGCAACAGAGCCTTGCCTCGCGCGAACGTATGTGCGTTCCGTCGTCAAAAGGTTAAACTGGACAAGCCAGTATTCATTGGTATGGCAATTCTTGAGTTATCAAAACTATTAATGCTTGAATTTTATTATGATTACTTTAAACCAAAGTATCCTGAGTGTCGTCTGCTATACACTGACACTGACTCTATGATCATTGATGTGCCTACTGAAGACTTTTATGAAGACATGAAAACAGAACTACACATGTATGACATGTCTGATTATCCTAAAGACCACCCTTTGTATAGCACACAAAACAAGAAAGTGCCTGGAAAGTTTAAGGATGAACTGAATGGTGTACCAATAGTTGAGTACGTTGGATTGAGATCAAAAATGTTTTCTATACTGCATCAGAAAGATAGTCAGTCGAAAGCTAAAGGAATTTTAAAAAAAACAGCGATAAAAAATAAAGACATCCGCCATGAACATTATAAACAAGTATTAGATGGAGCATTAATGCCTGATTATCCAAACAAGTCACTGAGGTCAAACAAACATAATCTTGAAATGATCCAAACACATAAGAAGTCACTGGCAGTTGGGGACACAAAACGTGTATTTCACACTAAGGAAAAGGCTTATGAACCTGGGCATTACAGGCTTAAGTTATCTGATGACATTTGTGATGAACTGATAGATGAGTTAGTTACTGAAATGAGTAACAGTGTCTGGCGGAATAAACCCCACCCGGGTCTGCCCTGGGGGACTTGGGTGGGGTTAGGTATTTTTTAGTTCCCAGGGTCACCCTGGTCAGCCCCACAGGGTGGGGTTTTCTCTCTATTCTGGGGCATGTGTTTCTGTCTACCCGAGGTCCATTCACCTGTATTTGCCTTTTTTAAACTCTCCCTACTGTCTGCACTGCCTGTAGCTCTTGATATTGGATGTGTGTTGCTAAATGGTCTTAGCTTTATTTAGGCCCCATGTGTTAGGTTTATTTAATGTGTTTGACCGGCTGGCGACATACATTCAATGTTCTGTTTAGTTGGTTGTTTTTTTTTTCACAAGCAGTGCAGGCACGTCCTGAGAAAGCCTTGTTGCTGTCGGGACGTTAAGCAATGTACAATCAATCAATCAATCTGGCGGAATAATCTGTAATTCTTCTCTGACAAATGCCCTCTGTGGGGCTGGTTCATACAGGTAATATATTGATGGATTACCGGGGACTAATTTTTTTATATTGTGTAAAGACGTAGACCAGATGGGGTCGTTGCCCTGCGTCTGACGTCATTTTCGGCCTCGCCGGGTTGATATAAATATCTCGCCTGCTTTGTAAATAAACTTGTGTCTGGCACTTTTGTTTTTATTTCTGACCCTGGCGGTATTGTTTTCAATTTAATAGCATCAGCGGGTTTTACATGGCCTTCATTATTCATTGCTTTTATCACATGTGGTAATCTTTTAACCCACTCAGTGTTACGTGTGTCATGCATGAGTTCCTTAGAATACTGGTAACTGAAAAGTCTTTCTGATAACTGTTTGTTGAAGTTCTCAACAATTGCCTGTGATCTGTGTACACCTGGAAAGCCTCGCCGCACTAGCACGCTATGCTTTGCAAATAACTGATTAACTGCACCCTTGAATTCAGATTCGTCATCGACCTGTACGAGTCTGGGGAATTTTAAAGGGCCTCGACTATGTTAACGCTGTCACTACAGTGGTAGCAGTTTTGTCAGATATGGGTTTGGCGTCCTTATACCTTGAAGCAATATCAACAACAGTTAGTGCATACTTGTATCGTTTCTTTCTTATTATGCCCCCCACCCGGGTCTGCCCTGGGGGACTTGGGTGGGGTTAGGTACTTTTTTAGTTCGCAGGGTCACCCTGGTCAGCCCCACAGGGTGAGTTTTTCTCTCTATTCTGGGGCATGTGTTTCTGTCTACCCGAGGTCCATTCACCTGTATTTGCCTTTTTAAAAATCTCCCTACTGTCTGCACTGCCTGTAGCTCTTGATATTGGATGTGTGTTGCTAAATGGTCTTAGCTTTATTTAGGCCCCATGTGTTAGGTTTATTTAACGTATTTGACCGGCTGGCGACATGCATTCAATGTTCTGTTTAGTTTTTTTTTTCACAAGCAGTGCAGGCACGTCCTGAGAAAGCCTTGTTGCTGTCGGGACGTTAAGCAATGTACAATCAAACATTCTTTCTTATTATGTCATGGGGCAGAAACAGAAGATCCATTTGATGCGTGTCGTTTGGTGTAGTGTTTTCAAAAAGAGGTCTTTTTATTTTTCTTGGTGCAGGGAGATATATCTGCCAAATTGCTTGTCTCTGTAACCATTGTTTTATTTGATTGAGTGTTACATCTCAGCCCACGGCTGCGTGTAATTTCTGAATCGCGTTTGCTCCTTTCCAATATCCAATTGGAGAGTAATATATTTTTGATAGTTTATTTTCGACGTTCATTTTTTCTAGCAATATAAACTCCTGTGAAATATACAAATGTCATGCCGACTAGAACAAAGATTATCTCCCCGTTTCTTTGTTGTGTGCTTGGTTGGTAATAGTCACTTAGTTTCGGTTTTGGGATAGACATGTCTTCAACTGTGACGAGAAAATATTCACGGATCGCATCGTCTGTATTAGAAAACGTATGCTGTGCGTGGCCTTCAAGTCTGAGTTTTTCATTGATAAAATCAAGTTTCTCAATTCGTTGCTTCTCGTAATCTTGTTGCGCTTGTGCAAGTTTTTCTGATGCCTCATTATGTCGCTTTAATTCTTCTGCACTGTCTTCTCTACCCACTTTTGAAAAGAGATAATTTGATCCGCTGAAAGCAAGTGCATTGACCATGGCACCACCAATCATAATAGCTATGGTAGCCATACTTTTATTTACATAGAAACATTTTCGGGAATAATTCCCTGCTTGACGAGAAAGTTTTTTGTCGCAATTGATGCTGTAACAACTACAATTAGCTTAGCACTGTCTTCAAAGTCTAATCTACTCAAGTCTGCCGATTTCATTTTGAGTAGACTTTTTCCAAGCATAGAGTAAGCAACTGCTAGTCCGCTTATTACGGCAGAGTGATAGACAAGGTTCATCAAGTTCTTTGTGTCACTCATTTTCTTAGGCAATAAAAATTAAAATAAAAAATTAATCATTGCATAAGAAATGGGTCAATGACTTTGGATGATACTGGTAATGTGGCGTCTACTTCTTTTGTTTTTGGAATGTCTATTGTTTTGGACACTGTTCGAGTCTGTGGTTTGTATTTTTTGTATAATTGGTAACCTACGTAACCAAATCCGACAACAAATCCGGCAACTATTTATTTTGTTTCATGTTTAGACTCAGTTGTTTGTCTCTCACTTTGATAAGGGTGTGATGGTCCTGACACTGGTCCTGACACTGGTGCTGATGGCGGGTCAGTTACATGAGCCTTAAGCTCTAATTTTTTTTGTCTGTTATATTTGGCTAATCTTTTTCCTGCCTCTACCCTGCCTGGACTTTTCTGTTTAGTGATCCTTTGAACCTGCGTCAAAACAGGGTTCTGTTGTGAGGTCGTCTGTTGGTCGTTCATTTTCTTTTCCAAACAAATTTATTTTCGAAAAATCAATGACTCCCAGTGACAACCAAAGTAACCAGGGGCGCAAGCAAATTACCAAATTGTAATACATAAGGCATGCTAATTTACCTATTGCGCTTGTTACTATTGGATTTGAATTTAAATCAATACTAAGGCTGTCAGTGTCTACTTCAAAAAAGTGATTAACATCCTTTGTATAAAAGGTGATCAGAGATCGACTCAGATCTCGAGTCATTAGTGAAGCAATGTGATTATCATATTTAGCATACTTACTTACTTATGCCTGTCACCCCTACCCGGGTATAGGCCGTCGACGAGAGACCTCCAGCAACTCCTGTCCTGTGCTTCTCCTTCGATTCTACTCCAGGTGGTTCCCAGTCTCTTGATGTCTGCTTGGAGGTCTTGACGCCAGGAGTTTCTCGGCCTACCTCTTTTCCTCTTTCCCTGGGGGTTCCATGACAATGCCTGCCTAGTGATACTGGAAGCTGGCTTTCTCAGGCTGTGACCGATCCATATTTAGCATGTAGTTTAATTAATTCATCAGTGGTGAGAGATTCAATGTCTTCTGTCAGGTATTGTTTACCGAGATAAGCTTTCGACTTGCCTGATACAACTACAGAGAGAAGACGCTGTTTTTTAGAGTCTAAGTCTTTGTTTTCAACAGAGTAGATATCATTCAACAAAAGTAATTCGTCTTGATTCATTATTTTATAATATAATAAAAAAGTAAAACAAAATTCCACTTACCTTCTGGTTTAGGCTGTTTTATATAAATTATAAACACTTTTATCCTTGCATGCCTTGCTAGCACAACACATTTAACACGTGTCATCGACTGAGGCAGACCAGTGCACCACACACAGCATACCACTCTGAGTGCCATCTTGCTTCATCACGTTTCTTCAAATGACTGGCACAGTGTACTGTAACGCTTATGGAAGGAATTTATGAACAGCAGACAAGCCCTGGCAGGCTAACACGCACAGAGATAAAACACCACTCACACCTGTCTATTTCTTACCCACAGCGTTGCAATTGCGGTGTCCCACCCAAGGGCCTCTGGGTTAAAGCAACACTCTGGTGCCTAGGAACTGAAAATCAATAACACGCCACACACAATCTTCAGTGCGCAGATACAAAACCTGCTCGACCAGACTTTGTGTGGGATTTCTGAAATAGACTCGCCAGGTTGTTTGCCTCTAAAAATATGCATAACATTTTGAAAAGAGTGAGTTCGCTTTTCAGCCTCAGGCATGACCGGATAGGACTGATCCTTGCCAGTTAGTGTAAATTTTACCAGATGGGGGGGGGGGGGGGGGGGGGGGGGGGGGTTTGGTTGCTGGTTGAGCTGTTATAATTTATGCAAAGTGCTTTTTACCGGATGAGATGTTATGACATCAGCACTGTCATACTGGTTAGTTGTGCAGGTTGTGTGTGTTGTTTGTTTGTTGGTATGTGTGTGTTGGTGTGTGTGTGTGTGTGTGTGTGTGTGTGTGTTCTGAGTGTGTGTGTGTTTGTGTGTGTGTGTGTGTGTGTGTGTGTGTGTATGTTCATTCCACTTGGCTCTTCTTGTTCAAGTAGACTGGAATGTGTTATTCGGGTGCTTAGCGAGTTATTGATTGACACCTCCATTAGCAGTCTGGACTGCAGCCCTTTGCCCAATAACGAGTTATTGATTGACACTTCCATTAGGCTGCTGATTGATTTTGTCAGAAATTCCCCAGGAACAGCCAGGTAACTCTTTATCACACTATTTTCAGTGCTTTATCCAATCCTATTAGCATATCCTGGCTTCACCTTGATAGCATTGTGCATACGTCGGTGTCGTTTTTTGATTGAGTGGGGTAATTACCTGTGCATTTCGAAAGAACATGTGTGGCGGCTCTGGAGATTTCTGTGCATATTTATTTGAGTGCAGGCAGGTCGGGTGTTGGCACGGAGGGGAAAAATCAATACCTTGTGAGTTAGGTGGGGGTTGTGTTTCAGACAATAGACAATACAGTTGATGATTCTCAGGAGTATGTGAGATAGAACTAGTGGGGATGCTACGGTTCGTTTAACCAAAAGATTGCCGATCTTCTGAGAATGTTAGCGCTGAGAGAGTTGTGGGTGTTTGTGTTTAAAATTAAATAGTTTTAGGGTATCTGTTCGGCTCCTGAGGATCCGGTGTTTTTGTATTGTACATCCTTCTATCTCTAGTGGCAGATTAGCATGGCACCTGATGGCGTCAAGCTAATCTAGTACTACCCTTGAAGTATCATGGCCAATCCATCTGATGAAGTGTGTCAGGGGTAAATTTGTTAACCCCTTCCCTAGTGAGAAAAAGTGAACATGCTCTAACTGCTATTGAGAGACAGATCCTCATGAGCCCCTGCATTTGCAAGGGCTCATGAGGATCTAAGACTTTTGCTAACACCACTTTGTATCCATGTTCTTTGTAATGTTGAGTTATCAAACCAAAACTGTGCCCACTGGCAGTGAAGGTGTTAAAAAGTTGCATCCTGTGACACTGTGATCCAACTTGATTTAATTACAGATTGTTGGCCTGACTGCATCGATTGGGGTGGAAAAAGCTACAACTGTAGACAAAGCCAAGGAAAGCATTCTCGGTGTCATGGGAAACTTGGATGTATCATGTCTGTCTGTGGTGAAGAAGCACTGCGAAGAACTCATGGACACTGTGCCTCGACCTCAGGAAGGTACTTTCATAAGATAATACGGCTGAATGATTGGATTTGGTTTGTCAGTTGAGATCACAACTTTGTTAGCCCCTTTTTGCATACAGCCACCATGCAGTACTGTTCAGAGGTGCTTAACTAAAATTAAATGTGGGACATGTGCTCGGGCTGTGTGCAGATGGATGGTTGGTGCCAGGTTTGACCTCACTGCTGATAATTATGTGATGCTCTGTTTGATGCGTGTGTGTGTGTACAACATTCATTGGTCAGTGAAAATTGTGCTGACTGAAGGCATATGATTTGTGATGGTGAGTAACAATCCCAATGCACAAAAGGCCATCGGGTTGACCTCGGCCACCATTGGCCCACGCTCGGTCGTGCCAGTGGCCTTTGCACACTGTGATATGATCCATCAAAATGATATTCACTCAGGCCTGTATACTTTTATTTCTTCTAAAACATTACCGATGGCATTACTATTAGGAAGGTACACTTAGCTTACCGATTTCAGCCTCCAAACCTTTGTGTGTTGCCACACAACCAGGGATGTAACTCTAGCAAGCAGTTACCAAGTACCCTGAGTAGCCTCCCTTCCTCCTCACGTGAGCTGTCTACTCACACCAGTCTTATGCTTAGCTTCCTTGTGAAAGGATTGCCGGTTTCAGTCTCCGCAAGTTTCGTCGAATGGATTATCTTCTACCCTCTGGTCAAAGCTTTCGCTAGGATATGGTGAGGTAAGGCCTCGGATAATGCCATTGAGCCGACAGGATGTGGTTGGCCCTGGCATTTTCTGGGGGTTTACGGCTGAATTTGCTGTTATATTTCAACATTGCAGTCCGGCAGACCGGTAGTGAGCGCAGTTCACGTGGCCTCAGGCACCACGCGCGGTCGTCTTTCACATGTTTGCTCTATGTTGCAGTGCAGGTGACAACCTGCCCCTTGGGAAGCGGGGAGGGGGGGGGGGGGGACTTTCTGTGGCCAGCGGCGCTGGATGTTGCATGCTTTGGGTCTCCCCTGTTCGGGTGGTGCTTCCGGGTGGACGTGTGTGACGGACACCCCCGGGTAGGAGGAGCTCAGGCCCCGATGGTGGGAGGTTTACCGGCTCGGGCGTCTGAAGTCCCCCACTACGCGGCCGATGAGATGCTGTAACCTTCTCCCCACCGGCGCCTATTGCCGGCCAGAGCCAGCCAACAACCTTACCACCTTGAATACCCGTGTTCACCCACGTTTAGCAACGTCGGGCTCTGCCACCTGGGAACACCTAGTGCCGTTGGTGTCATCCTTAAGGAGGGATACGCATGCACTCGCGCCCCAGTGGGCGAACTTACAGGTGAGACACCTTTTTCAGGTTCTGGCGAACTAGACTTGCCGGCGGGCACACCGCGTCGAGGCCAGCTCCCCTCGTCCGTCGCCTCCTTCATGCTATGGCCATGCCTCGTTGGGCGCTACTCGTATGATACCGCCTGATTAGCAGCTACTCGCTCAAGCTAAAAGTGCTATACCTTAGGCACTTCGGGTCTAATCATGCCTGATTAGCATACGGCACCACAGTTGTGCCATCGCGCCCATTTGCACGCCACTACGCGCTCTGATATTTCTGTTCACGGACGTGCACTCTGAGCACTCAATTCTTGGTCGGAGTGGGCCCAGCACTTGCCCGCTGCCCCAAGGACGCGGTGTACAGCCTGGGACCCCAGCGGTCCTACAGCACCTTGCCCGCCCGATCTGTCCAAGGGATGAGTCCGGTAGCGACTGAAGCCACCCCGCTTCGCGGTGGGAGGATCCTGTGACCCCATCGGTCCTTTGAGACCTTGGCCGACCGCTCTATTCAACGATGCGACCGGCAGCGGCTGGAGTCACCCCACTTCGCAGTGATGTTCCCTCTGGCCCCCTACTTGTCTTCCCGGACATCGCCGCCCACGCCTCGAGAATGGCTCGACAGCAGCGGAAGCCCCACCTTCCAGCAAGGAGCAGACTACGAGGGCACGGTATCTCGGTGGGCTTCCCGCAGGGCCCAGGAGCCAGGAGACCACTGGATGTTGGAGGGGGCACGGCAGCGGCCTAAGGCGCAACACAAGCCCACAGGACTTTGCCCACCTACTGCTCCGGTTACGAACGGGCCCGGCAGCAGCCTCAGGCGCAAGACAAGCCTACGGGACTGGCCCCCCTCGCTCCGGTTACGAGCGGGCCCGGCATCCGCCGCAGTCGCAAGACAAGCCCACAGCGACTTGAAACCCACCCACCCACCCCCACCCCCTCCCAACCCCCCCCATCTCCCCCACCCCTCCCAACCCCACCCCCCACCCCTCCCCACCCCACCCCTCCCCCCACCCCCCACCACCTTACCCACCCCACCCCACCACCCCCCCCACCCCCCCACCTCCACACCCCCACCCCCTCCCCTTCCGGTTACGAGCGGGCCCGGCAGCTGCCTCAGGCGCAAGACAAGCCCACGACTTGCCCCCCCCCCGCTCCGGTTACGAGCGGGCCCGGCATCCACCGCAGTCGCCCCACTTCTTGTCACCGTGGAGCAGGCGGACAAGATCTAGTAGTCCCGTCTGGCTGAGGTCTGTCATTCACCGCGGCACGGGGCGACCGAAGCCGCTGTCGGCCAGGCTCCGTGGAGCGGGCGGACAAGTTCCCATGGGCTGGCCCGGACGGCGGGAATACTTATCTGCATCCTGAGGCGACTGAGGCCACTGCTGGGCCTGCTCGTAACCAGAGCGGGGGGGGGGGGGGGGGGGGGGCAAAGTCCTGTGGGCTTGTCTTGCACCTGAGATCGCTGCCGGGCCCGCTCATAACCGGAGCAGGGGGGCAAAGTCCCATCAGGGGGCAAGTCGCTGTGGGCTTGTCCTGTGACTGCGGTGGCTGCCGGCCCACTCACAACCGGAGCGGGGGGGGGGGGGGGCAAAGTCCTGTGGGCTAGTCCTGCCCCTGAGGCCACTGCCAGGCCCACTTGCGGATCTGCGTCGTCCTCCTTCAGGCTCTGGTTACAGAGACATGGCGGTGATTGGAAGGGGCCCTGCCGCGGATTCTGCAGGTTCTTCCTCCGGTGGTGTGCCCGCCTGCCCCGGCACTCAAGCGGAAGGCCTTGGCTTCTGTGGATTTCACGTGGCAGCCTGCAAGACGGACGTCCCTTCCTCAGCCACCCAGCTTCTCGGTTCACGTGGAGGCCTTTTCGGTGCAGCGGCAGCAGGGCTACGTATGACGGCGCCTTCTTCTCCGTTTCCAGTGGCCAGCGGGATCGGCATCAAGCTTTGCCAGTGCTGCTTGCGGGTCTCTCCCAGGACTTCTTGCCCCTTCCGTCGGTCGGTGTCGCGGATGAGTGCAGGTAGGAGGCCCAGGGCCCTGCATCGTCGGGTGGGCGCGTGGCTTTGGGACAACGGCTAGCCTGATCCACAACACCCTGGTCTGCACTGGGTTCCTGGACCTCGCAACGCCAGCGGCTGTCTGAGCGCTGGAAGACTACGGGGACCCGGATATTTAGCCCCGCTACGCGAGTTGCAGTCCCTGGCAGTGGTAGCAAACCGGCCAGCTTTCACACTGCTTTCTCCATGGCCCAGCAACCAGCTGCCTTGTTCAGGTGGGGTGCTGTCAGGCGGTTTGCACAGCTTTGCCCTGGGTAGTGAAGTCACAGCTTCGACAGGCTCCCCTTGGTGGATCCCTGCTCTTGGCCCTCGCCTGGTAGGCGGGCAGAAGTCGAACAAGTACGTCTGGCCCAGCGTCGCTCGACTGACCTTCACTCCCTTCTGGCTGCCCGATTGGACGTGTGTCGCGCCAGGCGGACTGTGGGTTTCCTGTCCGACCTCAACAGGGTACAACTACCTGAGCTCCAGGCAGAAGTCGGCAGCGCTAGCCCTGCGAGTGTCCCGCGTCGCAGAGGTTCTGTCATGGGTGTGGCTATGGCTCCTGAGGCTCTTGGGTGCAGCGGAAGACTTGTTCCGCTCGGTCGACCCTCCTCGCGGCCGATACCATTGCTTCCCCTGCTTCGGCACCCATCTTCGGGAGTTCTAGAAACCCTCTTCCCGGTGTCTCCGCTGGTCTGTCCAGACCAAAAAGGTGACTGCCAAGCGTGTAATATGCAAAGAAGTACCCAACGGAGAAAGAAACACGCTTAGAAAAGACGGGTACAACACAATTTATTAATATTTCGGGTAAATACCCTTTGTCAAAATAGACAAACAAACAAACATAGAGATTAGCCGCTACTTATCTTCAATGGCAGAAGGAATGTGGCAACTGAAGGAGGTGACGTAAAATAAAAGAAAAGAAAAGGAAGAACAAAAGTGCGGAAAAAGTAAAAATGACGTCAACGAAAAATCGCGTAAGAGAGAGACTCGGAAAGAACCTGAACACGAGAGACAAGAGTGTGTGCAAGCACGTGCAGGAGCGAGCGAAAGAAAAGGCGTGTAGATGAGGCCAGAGAAAGAGAGAGAGAGAGAGAGAAAGAGAGAGAGAGAGAGAGAAAGAGAGAGAGAAAGAGAGAGAGAGAGAGAGAGAGAGAGAGCGAGACGGAGAGAGAGAAAGAGAGAGAGAACGAATGGGGAGTACCCTTGGGCACGAAGTAGGCTGAGTGTCTAATACACAAAGCCTGCTAAACACCAACCCGAAGGCAAACTTTATATCACCTTCAAGTTGAGGACTACCTCGGGGAAAAACGGGAGGACCCCGGGAAAAAAACCCCAGCATTTAGCACGGTACACAACAAGTAATAAGTCATGAAAACAAAGCAAAGAATCAAAATCAGTAAGAGAATATTGGTATAAGTGGAGAGTAGGTAGTTGTGAAACCCATCCATCAAGTTCACTTACACTATATCAGCTACTTCAGTCGACTTTCTGGACATGAACATCAGGATTGACTGCGGAATGTTGAAAACTTCAATACATTACAAACCTACCGACTCACATTCCTACCTCGACTACCGATCTTCTCACAACCCCAAAACTAAAAACAGCATCCCTTATTCCCAGTTTCTTCGGCTAAAAAGAATATGTTCCGAAGAATCAGATTTTGATGTTCAATCCAAAGAAATGGCTGGATTTTTCATCGACAGACACTACCCACATACTGTTGTTCAAGGATCTCTCCAAACGGTTCAAAAACTTAGTCGCGCGAGTACACTGCAGACTAAACCTACCGCTGATAGTGACAGACCTATCGTAACCATGATCTACCATCCCCACACCAATCCGGTGCGTAAAATCCTTCTTTCTAACTGGGGTCTTTTGTCATCCAGTCAAGAATCTGCTGCTATCTTTTCTGAACCTCCGTTGGTAGCTTTCAAGAGGGATATTAATTTGCGGGACATGCTTGTTCGCTCTACTCTCAAGCCTCGTCATACCACCAGAGCCTCCGGCTCCACTCCGTGCAATGTTCCTAATTGCAAGACGTGTCCTTTTATTTGCCCTTCCACCGTGGTCAATGGTCCACGTTACAAATTCAACATAGACAGATACTTCACGTGTCAAACCACCAACGTGATTTATGTCATCTCCTGTGTTAAATGCGGCCAACTCTATGTTGGAGAGACGGAAAGAACCATCAACGACCGTTTCAAAGAACATCTTCAGTCTGTCAAGTACCAATACAACAGACCGGTCGGACGACATTTCAATCAGGCCGACCACTCCGTCTCAGACATTCGAGTTAAAGGCCTCTGGCTTATGCAAGCCAGTAATGTCTGGGCCAGGAAAGACCGTGAAAAATTTCTGATTAATAAACTGGGCACTGTGGCGCCACTCGGGATGAATATGAAAGATTAACATTGTTTACCTTGCTTGTGTCTGCTACTTTACCTCACTGATTTACTACTCACTAATCAGTTACGTGATGTTGGCGCTGGTTGATATGTACATTTCCCTTGGGGACTTTCTCAGCGCTGGCCGAACGTTTAGTTGGATCCCTTGCCCTTCCCTGTCGGGCACCGGGTCTCCGGCTCACGGTTTGATACGCGGTTTTGGGGCGGGGCGATCGTGTGCATCCCTTGGGGATGTATGTGGTCGTCTTGTTGCGTACCTGTGTGTTTTTCTGTGGGCTGGTGGGTGCCCGTTGGGTGGGGTTGGTGGCTCTGGCTGATTGTCTTCCGCCCCCCCCCCCCCCCCCTCCCTTTTTTTTTTTTTTTTTTTTTTTTTTTCCTTACTCCTTCCCCCCTTCCCCCCCCCCCCCCCCCCCCCGCCCCCATCTCCCTCTCTCTCTCTCCCTCTCTCTCTCTCTCTCTCTCTCCCCCTTATTTTTTGAGTTACCCTTGAAGACGGTTTCACAACTACCTACTCTCCACTTATACCAATATTCTCTTACTGATTTTGATTCTTTGCTTTGTTTTCATGACTTATTACTTGTTGTGTACCGTGCTAAATGCTGGGGTTTTTTTCCCGGGGTCCTCCCGTTTTTCCCCGAGGTAGTCCTCAACTTGAAGGTGATATAAAGTTTGCCTTCGGGTTGGTGTTTAGCAGGCTTTGTGTATTAGACACTCAGCCTACTTCGTGCCCAAGGGTACTCCCCATTCGTTCTCTCTCTCTTTCTCTCTCTCCGTCTCGCTCTCTCTCTCTCTCTCTTTCTCTCTCTCTCTCTCTTTCTCTCTCTCTCTCTCTCTTTCTCTCTCTCTCTCTCTCTTTCTCTGGCCTCATCTACACGCCTTTTCTTTCGCTCGCTCCTGCACGTGCTTGCACACACTCTTGTCTCTCGTGTTCAGGTTCTTTCCGAGTCTCTCTCTTACGCGATTTTTCGTTGACGTCATTTTTACTTTTTCCGCACTTTTGTTCTTCCTTTTCTTTTCTTTTATTTTACGTCACCTCCTTCAGTTGCCACATTCCTTCTGCCATTGAAGATAAGTAGCGGCTAATCTCTATGTTTGTTTGTTTGTCTATTTTGACAAAGGGTATTTACCCGAAATATTAATAAATTGTGTTGTACCCGTCTTTTCTAAGCGTGTTTCTTTCTCCGTTGGGTACTTCTCCGCTGGTCTGGCCTCATCTGCAGAGTGGTTGGTCCTATCTTGCTTGAAGTCAGTAGTACCTCTCCTCCCCCCGGCCCTACCTGTCGCTCGGCACAGACGCAGCCTCACTGGCTGGGGAGCGCAGCTGCTCCCGGACCTCAGCGCAACCGTGGGCCTTCGCCTAGTGGCATACGCGTCAACTGGCTGGAGTGGAAGGCAGTTTGGCGCACTCTCTTCACTTGGGACACACGCGTCAGGGAGCGGGAGGTCTTGGGTCTCTCCGCCAACACAGCAGTCGCGACCCTTCCCGGGTCTTTCATGTGCTTCCAGACTCCCTCGCGCAAAGGGCCCACTACTCGACTTCAAGTGGTCTCTCCGCACCGACCTCTTGGGATGTTCTGCAGGCAACCGGTGCGCGACGAATGGAACTTGCTTCTCCCCCTCGTCTCGCCCATAATGGTCCCTCTCGCCTCGGCGGTGGACGCCCTCTCCACATCCTGGGATGGCCTCCATGTGGACGTTTTCCTCCCTCCGGGCCGGTACCCTCAGCCCTACTGAAGCTCAGGTGCGGCTATGCAGCGCTTCCCCTGGTGGCCTCGTGCAACGGAATCAAGAGCTGGACTACCGTTCTCCTGAACCTTGCCTCGGATCCTCCCCTGGGACTCCCCACGCCACACACGATGCCGGAGCAGCCACCGCAGGATCTGTTCTCCCTCGTCGGGGAGACTCCTCTTTTGGGTCTGGGGATTGTGCGGCGTGCCCTCGCCAATAGAGGCTTCTCGGGTGAGATGGACATTCTACCAGGGGCAGTGGCGGGCCTTGCAGTCCTGGTGCGCCGACAGCGCCTCTCCCCCACGGATCTGACGATGCCCCAGCTCACCGAGTTCCGCCGGTGGCTCTTCCCAAGGCAGGTTTTGGCTCCTATCACCAGCAGGGGCTACCTGTCTAGGGTGGCAGTATGCTCCGACACTTGAGCCGGCAAGACCCGGGAGCTTGCGAGGATCTCACCATCCTGTTGGCGCATTCAAGCTCCAGCGGCCGGTCCCCGCCCGCATGATACCGCACAGGGACTCCCCTGGATGGTCTCGGCTGAACGCAGACCGTTGCGACCACTGCCCTTGGCGTGGCTCGCCGACTTGACCAAGATGTGCGTCCTTCTGGCCCCCGCCACAGCGTCACGGGTGAGCGAGCTTCTCACTCTCTCAGGGCTGCCCCCCCCCCCCCCCTATCTGCAGCTCAGGACCAGTGGCTTGGTTCAGCACCTCACCAGCTCGTCGCAATTGGCCAGGGATAGACCTCCCTCACTCGCACCTCAGATGGCCAGGCCCGGGAGGCCCGACAGCAGGACCCGGGCAGGACGCTGAAGATCTACCTCCGCCGGTCAAGCCACTCCGGAGGCGACGTTCCCGCCTCTTCCTGCGCCTGGCGACGCGTGGTAACGGCATATCCGTCCACTGCTTTTCCGCAGTGGAGTCATACGTTCCGCATATGTAGACCTCTGCCCTGAGGGCACGAAGAGGCAGCGGATCAGGGCATATGAGGTCAGAGCCGTTGCCACAAGCCTCGTTCGACCGCACCTGCGCGGTGAGGGACATTGTAACGGCTGTGGGCTGACGGGCAGTATCGTCTTTCGCCCGCTTCTACTTCAGAGACCTCTCAGGCCAACAAGAGAGCCTGGTCCTAGTGGGGCTCATCCAAGGATGGGCAAGTAGCGAGAGTAGCGACTACATTTTGTAGTTTCGCTACTATTTGGAGTAGTTTGTAACGATCCAAACTACATATTTTTAAAAAGTAGTTGTAAAGCAGCGAACTACTAATTTGTCAGTAGTGAAGTAGCGAAAATGTATCTTTCGCTACGCTACTTTCCTTGCCATGTGACTTGCCTATCCCTTTCAGCCAAGACGAAGCGAGTGGCGAAATTGCTGTTTCGCGCGAGATTGATCACTCGCTCAGCGAACGGATGCATGATTGTGATTGGCTGATAGCAATTACAAGCCACGTGACTTTCAAAAGCGCGCGCCAGTCATCTCAGTCTTTGTTGTTCAAATCAAGCACAGAACGCACAAATTTTTGACCGCAGAAGATGGAGAAACTTCCCACTTTGTTTGAACCGTATCTAGAATTTTTTCATCTCAAAGAAAAGGACAATGCATTTATATTCAAATGCAAGTACGGATGCAAAGAGTATTCAGCGAGCAGAAGACGACAGCATCCAATCTTAGAGCTGTTCTTAATTGGACGAACTTTTGATCGGCAAACCTAGATCGGAGAAGATCGGCAATCTTTTGGTTTGTTTCTTAATTGAGGTTGAACGAACCTAGGCGAACTTCAGCAAACCAGGTTTGCCATGGTTCTCTTTCTTAACTGAAGTGCTTGATTCGGCGTACTTACTGTCTGCGAAGGTGTTCAAAATGGCTGCCGCTTCGCGATTTGAACGATGTTTGTTTTTGTACTCCTTGCTGTAGCGACCCCACAAACAGCGCCGCGCCTCCCACAAATCAATAAAAATAGGTCTTGTTCTTCGCACGAGTGAAATATCGCCGTTGGGCATAATTGTTTGTATCAGTGACTGTCTTTTTATCTCCAACGCAGAAGAGGGTAAAAAATTTGACCAATCAGAGAAAAGGTTCGCCTTTGTGCGAACCTTTTCCGACAGCGAACTATGGTTTGCCGAGGTTCATGAACTACTTCGAACTAGATTCGCCGTATCTTTAGATCATCCAATTAAGAACCAACCTGGTTCGTCCGAGATCGTGAACTCTAGTTCGTCAGAGTTAGCGAACTAAAGTTCGTTTAATTAAGAACATGCTAGGCTTCATCTCAAGGTTTGTTGACTTTTTGAGTTTTCCTATTTTGATTTTCTTACATTGCGAAATGCGTCCGGTTTTATTCTATCGGCATTCACATGGGATGACAAAAGCTATATTAATTTATTTTCATTTACGGAAAGAATTCCATTTTCTTGTTTAGAGTGCTGAACAGGATATATAGCCTATAAAACATAATGGCGGCTTTCCCCATATAAATCGGTTTTAAATTTAGTAGGGGAGTTGTCCAAATGAATGCCGATCTATTGTCATCTACTACTAGTATTAGAATGGCTGGGAACACAACAGGTGAATCATCACTCATGCCCTTCGATCACTGTACTTTTTGATACCGAACAGAACACAAAGCTTCGGAATTAATTTATATTACAGAAAAGCCTAGAATAAATGCATGATGTTGGCAACGCCTGGCATACTTCATTTTTTTTTTTTTCATTTATTTATTTTACTTAGCTTAGTCTTTTTGAACACTGACGTTCTGACATTGTGATAAAACGTTTATACCAAGTTGAATATGGATGGTCTTGGAAGGGGGTAAGTGGGAATAAAAATGATATTTGCTATGCCTAGGTATGTTACAAATTTATGAACAAAACAAAGTGGGGAAAATCAAAAGAAAAATAATGATAATAATAATAAATATAATCATAATGATGAAAAAATAGGTAGGCCTAAGTATTGATAGCTATGATTATAATAATTTGAAATAATACTAAAGATATTGTATATTTAAGAAAAGGCTATTTTTGACTTTAAACTTGATTATTTACTTGAACTTCAAAATACTTATCAGTCCCAGTTGTGATTACAGTTTTTTAAAAAGTAGTTTGAAAAGTAGTTAGCTACTTTTTTTAAAGTAGCGTAAAAGTAGCGAACTACATTTCTTCAAAATGTAATTGTAAAGTAGCGAACTACTATTTTTTACAAATGTAACTGTAGTGTAGCGGACTACTTTTTAAAAGTAGTTTGCCCATCCTTGGGCTCATCACTGCGGCGAAACACTTCCTCCCGGTGCTGGGAGCGCCTTGGGTCCCACTTAGCTGAAATCGTCGGGAGTGTGCACCTAAGGGGGGCCTTGCTAAGCGTTGACACAGGGTTAGGTGGTAATGGGCAGCACTTTCCTCCTCCTTGCAATTCTTCCTAATAGTAATGCCATCAGTAAAGTTTTTGAAGAAATAAATGAATTTTTCTCTAATATGTATTTTTTCGAAAAATACTTACCGATGGCATCACTCAAACGTCCCTCCTATCTACCCCGCTTGCCGCCAGTACGCTAAGATAAGACTGGCGTGAGTAGATAGCTAATGTGAGGAGGAAGGGAGGCTACTTAGGGTACTTGGTAACTGCTTGCTAGAGTTACATCCCTGGTTGTGTGGCAACACACAATGGTTTGGAGGCTGAAATCGGTAAGCTAAGTGTACCTTCCTAATAGTAATACCATCGGCAAGTATTTTTCGAAAAAATACATTTTAGAGAAAAATTAATTTTTCAGCGCTTGTGCAACTGATGCCTCGAGACAGCGATGAGATAAGTGAAGAAATCTACAACATCATGATGCAGCTGGAGATACTGCTACGTGAGAGCGCATCCAAAACTATGGCTGACCCTGAAATCAAGGGTGTCCTGGGGGTGCTAGAAAAAATTCCCAATGAACGTCGAGAGCAGAAGTACAACCAGTGGGCAGTCATGCTGCGTGAGCAAGTTAGTGTCATTTTCTGCTGGACATTTCTTTAGACACAATACTAAAAGTATTTTGATGAATATACAGATGTGCATATACTTCCATATTCATTTGACAGTATTTTGTTTTGTCAACTTTATAATATTGTTTCATTTATGGATGTAAATATGGATGTTTCATCTCTTTAGGATTTATTATTATTAAATTGTGAGTGTGTTTTTGGTTGATTTGGTTGATTGTTTTTTTCCAGTGAAAGGTGAACATTTTGTTTTAGTACTTTTTCTATCAAGGACACATTAATCTTTGTTAGTGTAATTCAGTATTTTAGTAGCTTCGATACACGTTTTGTAGGTCCTTCTTCTAAAGAAGCCCGAAACAGCCCGAAACGTGGAAGAAGCAGAACTAATTGAGAGACGCATCACCTTTTCTCATGAGGTGCAGATCCTGGCTAACGCTTTGATAGTAAGTGATACATCACCTTTACCTGTGTGTTACGTTAGTGGTTGTGTTGTTCTTTTGGGGCATGTGTGTGTTGGTCGTGGGAGGGGGAGGGGGTCCTTGGTTGGGTTGTTTTGGATTGGTGTGCCTTTCTTTCCTCAAAATCCATACCGATGGCATTACTATAAGGAAAATACCCCTTAGCTTACTGATATCAGCCTAAGTCCCTTTGTGTGTTCCTACACAACAAGGGATGCAACTCTAGGGTGTTGTAACCAAGGACCTGGGTAGTCTCCCCTCCCTCCATAAGGCCATGTGAACAGTGTAGTCACGCCAGTCTTACCCTTAGCTTCCTGTGAGAACAGTTCACCGGCTTCAGCCTCCTGGTTTGGAATTGGATTACGTTTTATCGCTACGCTACCTTCGCAAGTTTCGACTAGTGGTTAAGAAGATGGTGAGGTAAGGCCTTGGGTTATGCCTATGAGAAGACTGTCTTAATTTATGGTGGTGTGGGCATACCCCGTGGAAATTGACAAATTTTGGGCCGGGCTTCGCCCTCGGACAGTGTTGTGAGTCCTTTCACAGGGCCGTTCGTTAGCGGGCCCCATGCGGTTGCATTCATGGCTTGTGTTTTGTGTTGCAGTGTGCAATTACACACAGATAGGAAATGTAGGGCTTCCAGTGGCCGACTGTGTCTTCCCTGCTCCGGCGGCTCCTCTGCTCGTCTCTGCGAGAATGCTCTACGTGGAAAGAACACAAGTGGTCGCTACTGTGGGGGAACTATCGGTGGGGACTGCCGTCAGCTAAGTCCAGGGACTCTATCAGGCCGTTGACAAGTGACCGGGTGGACCCTCCAGCAAACCCCGCACCACCAAGCCCCACAGCTTCGCGTCGACGAGTGACTTCGGAGATTATTAGACCTGCTTTTTGCCGGACACAGGACTCAGGCCCCGGTTCCCTCTCTTAGCGATGGCAGGGAGAGTCCATACATTCTCGCATGGTCCTCCAGAGGGATGACCGAGACACAGCCACTCTCACATGGTCCTCTGGACAGGATGACCGAGAGTCAGAGCATACCAAGGAGACGAGCGCAGGAGGAAGTCAGATGTCAAGGCATACAGTCTCCATACAGTCTCGCATGGCCTTCCGGAAGGGACCGAGACAGTGCATACTGAGGAGACGAGCTCAGGCAGAAGTCCAAAGTCGATGCCGGCCTTCAGCCGCATCCAGCGCTCGATGGAGTCCTAGTGCTGAGGTTAGTTGGGACGACTCAGCTACAGGCCTTCAATTCTCGTCAGGCGAAGAGAAAAAGAGATTCCCTGGCGATGGCGCCAAGAGGAGAAGACATCCCTCTCGCAACCAGTGAGCAAGCGTGCAGGTGAGCACGGCAGAATTCAGCGTTCCTCTTGAGTTTCCCAGCACTTCGCTCTCTGGCCAACAGCCATATCAGACATCATGAAGCAACGTTGAGCTCGGTACTTGGATGGGTGACCGCCTGGGAACACCAAGTGTTGTTGGATAAGAGAAGAAAGACAAAGAAAGGGCGGGGTATCTACTCTTGGCGCCGGTTCTTTATGCTTTGTCGGTGGCGTCAACATGCGACGGGGATGCCCTCAGTATTCTCCCGGAGGACTCAGCTTCAGCCCTGGTATTTCAGGACAGTTTCCCCGCGTCCTACCCCCACACCCCTCCCGCACCCGACTCTGCAGGAGATGCACCTTTGGGCCCGAGCCCTCTCGTGCCTTGGACGAGGCGGTGCGTGTATTCGCCGCGATTCTAGCCTCCGGACAGGAACACGTACTCGCACGCGGGAGGCTAGTGAAGAAGATAAGAAGGAAGAAGAAGATGATGAAAGTGTGAAGAGAGAAGAGGATAGGTCTGCCTTCACCACCTCTCAAACAGAAAGCCTCGGCCTCGGTGGACGCCCCATTCCCGGCTAAGCGATTCAAGTCCCTTCCTCAGCCTCCAGGAAGTCCTGATCCCATCCGCCAACACAACGGTGCTAGCCTGTGTCCAGCAGCAAGATGGCGCGCCATCACCATCATTCTGCATGCTCTTGTACCAGATTCTCCTGTGGGGCGGTCCTACTCAAGCTCCAGGGATGCGACACGCTCCTACTCCATGTGGCCCCAGTCAGTGGGAACAGGCACTGAACAACAGACCACTTGAGCCTCGCCTCGGACCCTCTACTCAGGCTCCCCATGTCTCGCATGATCCTGAAGCAGCCCGGACAGACTCTCTTCCACCCAGTAGTCTCACACCTGGAGGTGGTGCGGCCAGCTCTCGCTGCACGAGGTTCTCCAATGCAGCAGTGGAGGCGACCACTACAGCCGGTAGACCTTCCGCCCACCAGATGGATGAAGAAGTGGAGGATTCTAGTGGGTGTGCGTCTGAGTGCATGTCCCCCAGGACGCTGACCATGCCTCAGCTGGCTGAATTTTTCTGGTGGTGGTTCAGAGAACAGGCCTGGGCCCCGATCTCCATCAGAGACTTCCTCACCATGGTTGCCAACACTTACCGGCAGTTAGGCCTACTGGACCCGGGAGCGTGATGGACCTCTCAGACCTGTTGTCCAACTTTGAACTCCAGCGGCCTGCCGCTCGCTCTCTCCTTCCACGCCGGGATCTCCCTTGGATGTTACCCTGGTTGACTCCAGTTGGTGCGAACCTCTTCCCTTGGCTGCCTCCCGGTTGTGACCAAGAAGACCTGCTACCTCTGGGCCCGAGCCACAGCGGGCAGAGCTGGTGTCGTGAGACTAGCGATGCCATGATGTCAAGCTAATAGTGACGTCATTTTGCTGCTCGTGCTATTTCTTCTTCAGAATCCCTGTGGCTACATGAGCCCAAGGATGGGCAAACTACTTTTGAAAAGTAGTCCGCTACACTACAGTTACATTTGTAAAAAATAGTAGTTCGCTACTTTACAATTACATTTTGAAGAAATGTAGTTCGCTACTTTTACGCTACTTTACAAAAAGTAGCTAACTACTTTTCAAACTACTTTTTAAAAAAATCTGTAATCACAACTGGGTCTGATAAGTATTTTGAAGTTCAAGTAAATAATCAACTTTCAGTAATGTCAAAAATAGGAAAACAAAAGCAGCTTATATATACACTGACAGTGATGTCTAGTATAAAACATAAATACAGCCACAAGGTTGTATAGGCAGTTGAGAATAAATGGGCTAAAGAAGTTAATTGATCATTCAATGATTGATGAACACACTGACACTTCCTTATAAACCTTTCTTAGAGTTGTACTTAACCAACACTTTTGCCTCAAAGTTAGAATCAGTAACTCTGGCTCTAATCTTTGTTAAAATAAGTCCCGCCTGACTAAACAGACGCTCAACTGCTGCACTGCTGGGCAATGAGGTGTTCGTCCTCAGGAAGACAGCTTTGACGCCAGGGTACTTGTCCAATTCATCCAGGGATTTGGCCAGTCCCTCTTGTCAGGTAGGCTGTAGACTCGGCCACGTCAGCGACATTATCAAAGAGAATGAAGTCCTCATCGGTTTGAGACTTGACTGCTGTCTGGGCTGGTGGCTTCAAGGACATCACTTCATTAGTCAGCAGCATCTTCGCTGTCTCCTTAAGATTTACATTTCCTGTCCAGGAAATCTTGAGTCTGAAACAGAGACAATGAAAAATATTACAATCATCGTCATAAGGCCATAAATAAAGCAACAGTATATAATTCACTAACCATAAAAAAGCAATTAATCAATGTTTAATTTAACAGCAAAATTCTGAGGAAATAACTTAGGTGAAGAACACATTAAAACAATACCTTGGATCCGATACAGCAGCTAGCAAGGTGTCCCTGTCTTCATATGCCTCCTTGAATCGGATCGCAATCCCTTGGAGAACAGCATCTGCCAGGGGCCTGCAGATTTCGAGCTTGCACTTCTCCAGCTCAATTCTGGCCTTCATAGTCTCAAGCTGAGGCAGTAGGCTACCCAAGCCTACACATTTCTCTCCTTGCAGATAATCGAGGCTCTTTGCAACCGGACCCATCACCTAAAACAGAAAAAGATAAAATTCATGAAAAAAATATGGCCATTTCATGTGCAGACCTTTTCGCACTTAGTCATAGACATAGTATAACTTTTTGGACATATACAATGCATTGTTAAGTACTCACCATGACAAATTCTTTCATAAAGAGATGGTCCCTGCTGGTGAAGCGTGCAAGGCCCAACTTGTCGCAGATCTTTCCCAGGCTGTCAGGGGACAGATCACTGAGGCACTTAACTGCATCAAAGGTGGAATTCCACCTGGTCTGGTTTGGGATGATAAGCTGTTTGCCCGTCTCTTCCTTGATGTTCTCTGAAACAAACAAGCAAACGAAATATACATGATCTTATTCACTGAATGAAATATAATAAACACACTGAATCAAATATAATAAATATGGAATAACAAGCAGAATCTGCAAATGCTAAGCAAACGCATAAAAGCAATGATAGACAAATATGAAAAAAATTACCTGCTGCAAGCACAGTTTTGGACTGTTTAGTCCATAATGCAGATGCCTTGCCAAACATTGACCTGCTAGCGGTCTTAAAAGTGTGGCCCTGGAGAGCCGCCTCAGAATCCTTGCTAGCAACAAGGTTGATGGTATGTGCTGCACATCGCAGATGAGGGGGGAGAACAATTGTTGACCCTGATGATGGCCCCTCCCCCAAAAAGTCATATGAAGTGACTTCATCCTGCTCCTCATCATCATCACTTTGGTCTTCTGCGCATGGACTACCGGTCTGCCCAAAGATTCTGCAAAAGAAAAATAAAATGTAGACAAAATACAGGTCAAATAAATGAATTTAAACAAAATAGCAAAAGAAAATTTATATCAGTTGAAATTTTAAAAATGCAAAAGAAAATGCTGCTTTATAGATATGATAGAATAACATGTTTTACTTATATGTTACACACCTGAAGGCCTTGACAAAGTTTGATCCATTGTCAGTCACTATCCGATGAACTTTGTTCTGGATCTTGTGTTCCTTGAGGATGGAATCTAAGTGCTCAGCCAGCACATCATATGTATGAGGCCCTTTGATGCGCCGACATGCAAGGGCTGCGCTTTTTCTTTCATAGCCGTGCAGGTACTCCAGGTAGTGGCATGTCACTCCAAGGAATGATCTAAAAGAGTAAAAAGACAAACAAAACCAGTTGCTTAGTTGAAAATTAATTTTAAAAAATTCACGCACCCACCCCCTCCTGAAAAAACTCGACAAAAATGAAAAGGACACAAAGATGTACTTTAAAAAAAAAAACAGTCATCTGGCAACTACCATCACTCATAGTCATACTTATGACAGGTGAACATGAATATGAGCAAAGTATCACTTGCCTATGATGAGCAGTCCAGCAATCAGCGGTGACACACACTTGCTCAACTCTTTCAAGATCCTCAATGATTATTTTCTTCAGCTGCTTCATCTTGTCCTATAACAGAAATCAAAGCAACTGAGAAGCTGGAACAACAGTGTTCATCATCTTAGTATCTTTTAATCTGTATAATTTTGTAAAACTAAATATACCCCACTTGAGGCTTATCCCATAGTGTATTACTAAGGTAGACAATAGGCATGCGTTATCAATCAAAATGTACTGTTCTTACCTCCAACAGAGTATTTGCCTTCTTTCTGCTGAGAAGGTCATCTGCTGGCTGGCCGGACAATTTGCTGACAAATTCCTTGAAGTTCTGGCTATCAAGGAGGCTGAACGGCATGTTGTCTCCAAGGAGAAGGTCCACAACTGCTCTGTCAATTTGCTCCTTAGACAGTTCAGTCTTCTTGGACAGCTTGATCATTTTGGTGATAGGCGGCTGTTCGACACTGTCCTCCCTCTTTCGTTTTCTTATTTTCTCCTGAGCTTTCTGCATTTTCTCCAAAAGGAGAGGATGTTTCCTCTGAAACACAGTTAAATAACTATTTGAGCTTTGTTTATTTATTTCTTACTAATATTTTATATATATATATATATATATATATATATATATATATATATATATATATATATATATATATATTTTATATATATATATATATATATTTTATATATATATATATATATATATATATATATATATATATATATATATATATATATATATATATATATATATATATATATATATATATATATATATATATATATAATTTGGCATATGCTTGTTTTAGCCCCACCCAGCAGTCAGTTACTGGGACAACAACTCCCCTACTAAATCTGTTTTAATTTTAACTTTTATACTATACAGAAAAATCAGCATTTTATTTCCAATTCACATTCAATAGCCTATCCCAAACAATGAAATGAAAGTATTTCCCAGTCCGTAATGTGGTTCAGTGACACAGGTGCCTTTTCTTAAATATACAATATCTTTAGTATTATTTCAAATTATTATAATCATAGCCATCAATACTTAGGCTTACCTATTTATTTTCATCATTATGATTATATTTATTATTATCATTATTATTTTTCTTTTGATTTTCCCCCCTTTGTTTTGTTCATAAATTTGTAACATACAAAGGCGTAGCAAATATCATTTTTGTTCCCATTACCCCCTTCCAAGACCATCCATACTCAACTTGGTCTAAACGTTTTATCACAATGTCAGAACGTAAATTAAAAAATTGTGTTCAAAAAGACTAAGCTAAATAAAATAAATAAATGCAAAAAAAAAATTAAAAAAATGAAGTATGCCAGGCATTGCCAACATCATGCATTTATTCTAGGCTTTTCTGTAATATAAATTAATTCCGAAGCTTTGTGTTCTGTTTTGTATCAAAAAGTACAGAGATCAAAGGGCATGATTGATGATTCACCTGTTGTGTTCCCAGCCATTCTAATAATTCTAATACTAGTAATAGATGACAATAGATCGGTATTCACTCGGACAACTCCCCTACTAAATTTAAAACCGATTAATACAGAAAAGCCGCCATTATGTTTTATAGGCTATATCAGTATATACTGTTCAGCACTCCAAACAAGAAAATGGAATTCTTTCCGTAAATGAAAATAAATTAATATAGCTTTTGTCATCCCAGGTGAATGCCGATAGAATAAAACCGGACGCATTTCTCATAGGCCTATAAATGTAAGAAAATCAAAATAGGAAAACTCAAAAATTCAACAAACCTTGAGATGAAGCCTAAGATTGGATGCTGTCGTCTTGCTCGCTGAATACTCTTTGCATCCGTACTTGCATTTGAATATAAATGCATTCTCCTTTTCTTCTTTGAGATGAAAAAATTCTAGATACGGTTCAAACAAAGTGGGAGTTTCTCCATCTTCTGCGGTCAAAAATTTGTGCGTTCTGTGCTTGATTTGAAGAACAAAGAGCTGACTGACGCGCGCTTCAGTTTTGAAAGTCACGTGGCTTGCTATTGCTATCAGCCAATCACAATCATGCTTCCATTCGCTGAGCGAGCGATCAATCTCGCGCGAGACAGTAATTTCGCCACTCGCTTCGGCTTGGCTGAAAGGGATCCCGGCAAGTCACACGGCAAGGAAAGTAGCGTAGCGAAAGATACATTTTCGCTACTTCGCTACTGACAAATTAGTAGTTCGCTGCTTTACAACTACTTTTTTAAAATATGTAGTTTGGATCGTTACAAACTACTCCAAATAGTAGCGAAACTACAAAATGTAGTCGCTACTCTCGCTACTTGCCCATCCCTGCATGAGCCCATAGTGCGTACTAATGGCGGGAAGTGTGTCGATATTTATTTGTGTGCGCCGGAGTGTGTGTTGATCAGTGGTTGGGTTAGAGAGGAGGGAAATGGATCAGAAGGATAAGGTTAAAAATATGAACAACTGTGAATGTTGTCAGTGATACTCGTCACCCACTATTTGATCAGTTTCAAATGCTACCATCAGGCAGACGTTTGAACATGGCACTTGCCAAAAAGAATGTTTTTCAGAAGTCTTTTATTCCAACTGCTGTCACGATTTTTAACTCTTGTTTTTAAGGACGTGCTATATAATGTGTGATCTACTTAACATTACCTCCCATCTTGTGATAGATTATTTGTGATAGATTGCCTGTGATAGATTGCTGCAATAATAATTTTAATGGAATGTTCTTATAGTGTTTATTAGTGTCTTGTTTTGTTGTTTTATGATGAGCCAATAGGCAAATTTCTGTCATGCTTTGACTCGAACAGACAATAAAATTGTATTGTATTGTAATGTTCCTAAAAGAAGCTGCAAACAATATGGTAGACTTTGAGATGAAATCCTCATCTTGTTTACAAATGTGCTTATTGTCCTATTAAGGCTACATTACAGATTAGGAGATAGACCAACCATTTTAGTTCAAGTGTGGTGCCAGAATAGCTTAGCGCCTGAGGCACCAGGCTATTCTGGCACCACTCTTGAACTATCATAGTCAAATTTATTTCTTGCTACTGTGTATCAGGATGAAAAGGGTTAAAAAAAACTGCAGCAGTTTAACTTTGCAGTGGCACATGACACTCATATAATAAGTGCCTGTGTGTTTACACTATATCTCCAGCCCTTGATCGCACCACCACCACAAAGGTTGGAAATATACTAATGGTCAAAACTTAAGGGCCACTTTTTATCGCAGACGCACCGACAACACCACACAAATAATGTAACAATACTTGGAGTCAGTACTTTGCTAATTTATTCAGTAACAATTTCATTTAAGTTTTGAGTAAATCCAGCAATTGTCACAACAGCAGTACGTTAGAATGTTCACCCACCCCTCATTTGAAAAGTCACACAAGACTGGTCCAGTCAGTAGCGAGTGTACCCACCATTTGCAGCCAAGCATTCAATGCAGCATTGATGCATGGAGTTCACCAGGGTTCAGAGAACATGTTGTGGGATCGCTTCCCACTCTTGATGCAGGAACTGAATCAGCTGGAGGACGCCTTGAGGCGGGGGGTGGTTGCTGACTACACGTTGCCCCAGCATGTCCCAGAGGTGCTCGATGGGAGCCAGATCAGGTGAACGAGCTGGCCTCTCCATCCTCATGATGCCCTGTTGCTCAAGGTACTCATCCACCACACGGGCACGATGAGGTCGAGCGTTGTCGTCCTGCAGAACAGCATTGTCGCCTTAGCTTAGAGAGCTGGCTGGATGAGGGGCTGCACAATCTCGTCCCTATAGCCCAGTCCAGTCAGAGTGCCTCGGATGACGTGGAGGGGGGTCCAGCCTTCCCTGCTGAAGCCTGCCCAGACCATGACTGAGCCTCCTCCGTAGCAATCCACCTCTTGGATGCACCCATCCGTGAATCGCTCTCCCTGGCGTCTCCAGACCCTCACCCTGCCATCGTTGAAGGACACAATGAACCGTGACTCATCAGTAAACAGAACCTGAGTCCACTGGATTCTGTTCCACCTCACACGTTGATGACACCAGGC
The DNA here is from genome assembly GCA_036245525.1 of Semisulcospira habei. Lineage (NCBI taxonomy): Eukaryota > Metazoa > Mollusca > Gastropoda > Semisulcospiridae > Semisulcospira > Semisulcospira habei. Next base: position 263,711,260 of record BTPG01000002.1, on the reverse strand, counting down.
AACCCGGGCTCTGCGATGAGCTGGAGTGAGGGGTATTCTCACTGCTGCTTTTCTTGAAGCCACGCCAATTTTGCGCAGACATCGGCAGACTGTGCTTCTGCTCACATTAACGTTTGCAGCTTGCATCAGTTGACGTCGCAAAGTGGTTGACTTGACAGTTCGGTCGCGCAGAGCCGCCACATAGAGGTATCTGTTCTCCCTTCTGCTGGTGCGGCGCGGGCATCCTGAGCAGGGTCGTCGTTCTGCCCTTCCACTTTCTTGGAATTGTGCCAGCAGCCTCTGGATCACTGAATGGGACACCCCAAGACGTCTCCCAACTTCTCGTCCGGAAATTCTATCCTGCAGCCATGCTAGCGCCCAGCCTTGATCTACTGGCGTTAGGTTTCGTCGTGGTGGCATGGTTAGGAAAGTGACAATTATGCCCCTACTGTACCAGTATTTGTAGCGAAACAGAAGTGCTCAGTGTTCACGACTGACCCCTTTAGCACGTATGTGCATCACGACTTTACTGAGTTTTTCCACCTGCCTGCCTTTGGTACGCTTGCGAATATCGCACAGCTTTTCACAAAAACTGACGATGTTTCACGTGCATTTGACACGTTCGTGGAAATTGATGAATTGTTGTCTATTGTTCCCTGTACAGTGGGCTGTCTAAGGTCAACTTTTAACCCATTTGGATCGAAAGAGCATTGTATTTTATTAGCGTACTTGCGACGATAAACAATGACACAAAAAGTGGGGTGGCCCTTAAGTTTTGACCATTAGTATAGTATTGTCAGTACAAGTGAACTTTCAAATATTTACTTACATGTATTCTGATACAACTCATGATTTCAAAATTCTCAAAGGTTTGTTGTGAGGTGTCAGTAGCAGCTAAGCTTTCCATGTTGATGGCAACAGGTAAAAGTACCAGTAAGCTTAGGATTCTTGGGCTGAAGTCGGCAGAAGATGGCTTACTGTGCTCTGGCCAACTGTGGCTGTTGTTGGACCTAGGACCAGTTGCTTACTGGTATATTCCTCACTCTACCACTCTCACTCTTCAGCCCGTCCAGAACAATGCTGCCCGCCTCGTCCTCAGAAAGAAAAATTCCGACCACATCACTCCCCTGCTAAAGCTCCTTCACTGGCTCCCCATCCCCCAACGCATCCAATACAAGATTCTGTCTCTCTGCTACAAATCCCTGAACAACTAAGCTCCTACCTATCTCTCCAACCTACTTCACCCCTACACTCCTTCCCGCTCCCTCCGCTCCGCCTCCGACCCTCTCCGCCTCCTCATCCCCCACACCAAACTCAGTACTTTCAGCCCCCGCTCCTTCTCCGTCTACGGTCCATCCACCTGGAACACCCTCCCACTCTCTCTCCGTCAGAAACACTCTCTCTCCTCCTTCCAGTCCGCCCTCAAAACTCACCTCTTTCAACAGTTCTAGCACTATATCACTACACTCCCCACCCCAATCTGACCGTCGTAATGTATTTTCACTATTTGTGGTACGTGAGTCATTGTCTAAAGTGTGCGCATGCGTGTGCGAGTTGTGAGTGCGCGCTTAGAGTTATAATTATTATAAGATAAGCGCATTATAAATACCATAATTATTATTATTATTATTAAAGATGATTATCTAGACAATTACTTGATGTGTGGTAAAGCAGTGAATAACAAGCTTCCTTTGCTGTGTCAGAAACTTTTTTATGTTTGTCTTTTTGGCTTACGTGTGATAACAAAAGTGAGTCTTACGTAATGGGTAATCTGTCGTCTGTCTTCCATTTGTCATCTGTGGTCAACTTTGACGTTGGCATTTTTCTAGAGACCACTCGAGCCACAGTCTTCAAATTTGGCCCAGGAATACTTTCTGACATGACCTTTCTATACATATCATTTCAGTGAACTCTCTCAAAGTTTAAGGTCATAGGGGTCTGGAAATATATAAAAATGGCCATATTTTGACCAAATTTTTTCCCTCAAATACTACATGTATTTTCAACTTCAAACCAAAACTTGGTACAGAGATACCTGATGGTAAGACCTTTCTACGCATTAACATTTTGATTGCCCCTCTGAAAGGTCAGGGTCCACAAGAGGTCAGCAAATGTGTGACAAATGATACATTTTGAAAGAATTTTAGTTTTGTTATCAATGTTTGCGTGGAAATGACAAATGTGTGAAAAATGCATACAGTTTAAGAAAACATGGATTTTGCTGGTGCAAAAGCCAACCCTTTACTTATGATAAGAAACTTAACACTAGCCTGCTCCTTTCAGTGACCTATCGAAAAGATCATGGTCACAAAGATTAGACTGATGCACATGAGCCATAAGGGCTTTGTCATTCTTGTTGTTGCTTTGCTTGCCTGCTTTGTTACTTTGTAAAAATGAAAATATTTGTGTGCAGGCATATAGTGAAGCCCTGGATGTTCATGATTTGACCCGCCCCTGTGATGTTCTGGAATATCTTCATGATAAGTTTAAACTGCGGGTCCTGGACATACCGGCAATTAACACAACAGACCTGGAGTTTGAAGTTCTCGGCTATTTCCGACGTGAGTATTCTACATTTCAGTGGAGATATTTGGAAGTTGTTATATTTGACTAGCATGTTTTTGTTTGTTTTTGCTGTCTAAATCAATACTGCCGTAGAGGTGGGTGTGAATGTATAAGTGCCGCTCAGTTCAGTCCATAAAAGATGTTTGTGTGAGATGTGTAAGAGTTATGTGTAAAGATTTTGTAGTGTTTACTTTATATCCATTTGGAATTTGTAGCTGTGCAAGTGCAGGGAGAAAATGTTCATAATTATGCTATAATGTTTTTATGTCTTGTTTGTACTATTTGTTACTGATAAATGTACCACAAGCGAATTTCTCTTTTCGAGATAATAAAGTACTCTTATTCTTATTCTTATTCTTTCCTTTTTGGCTCTGTTACATGTTGAATCGTGGTTGTAGTATGGTATCGCACAAGACAGCACGCACGTAAGGTTCTTTTAAAGAAACTTCGTTCAGCTGCAACCCTTCACACGTGGCTTAAGGATGTAGACCATACTGGAGTAACAGTTCCAACAATATTTTATTTCAGCGATCTCCACACAATGTGTTCACAAATGCACCAACACTGATACAATGTCTCTCCCACAAAATGTCAACACTTTGACACAATGCGTTTCTCATACAATGTACATCACCATACACTGCATAACTCTGTCACTGACAATGAAGCACGATACCTTGCGTAGCTCTCTCAATGTCAATGTACTTACGATACACTGCAATTATACAACTGAACAATGTACCGACGCTGTTACATCGCAATTCTACAACTGAACAATGTACACACGTGCTTCCCAGCACAATCTTTTATAGTGGTATGTTTTCCAGAATAATCTAGCAACTTCGTACAACACAACCAATCAAATAAAATACGTAACCGAAACTCATAAATATTAATGAAAAAGAATACACCAGAATGGTCTACAAAAATCTGGCTGCTATTTCCAGCCCCTATTTTGGGAAATCCCGGCGGTATAATGATGTCGCACAAAAGTACGCCAGACAGTTCACGACCTTGCCCGCATTCTCTGGAAATTATACGAGTTTTTTGTAATACATACTGGCTGTTAACTTCACATGCACAGAAAACAGTGGTGATTACTCGAGCGGTTTCTAGACTCTTCGGGATTCAACTCCGTGTATCAAAAGACAATCAATTCCACTCTCTGCGCGAACGATAGCGAATCTTACTAAAAAGGTATGTGATTCGTAATCATGATAGCTCAAATAAATACCGGATCGTTTCCTATGATTAGTACATGCATGCTCTCACAGAACAGCACAACCACAATCGTAACAGGCTCACATGTGAAGCAAAAGTGAGTCTATATTCTGGGCCATTGGCCATCCATCCATCATCTTTCATCCGTCTGCCATTGTCCGTGGTAAACTTTAACGTTGGCATTTTCTCGGAGACTATTCAAGCCACAGTCTTCAAACTTGGCCCAAGGATACTTTGTGGCAAGACCTTTCTAAGCATACCAATTTGAGTGACCTCTCACAAAGGTCAGAGTCACAGGGGATCAGGAAATAGGTCCAAAATAGCAATATTTTGTCAGAATTTAATTTTCTCAAATACTATTTTCAACTACAATCTCAAACTTGGTACAGAGATACCTGATGGTAAGACCTTTCTATGCATACTAATTTAGGTGACACATCAGAAAAGTCAAAGGTCACGAGCTCAGGAAATAGGTCCAAAATATCAATATCTTGACAAAAGTTGTTTTTTTCTCAAATACTATTCCCAACTTCAAACCCAAACTTGGTACAGAGATACCTGATGATAAGACCTATTTATGCATACAAGAAGTCAAGAACAGTGACATGGCAATCGCCAGGAGGCCTGGTCCATAACCAGATTGACTTCATCTTGCTGCCTCGACGATTCAAATCCAGCGTTAACAAAGCACAAACGAGGTCCTTTCCTGGCGCTGATATTGGCAGCGACCACAACCTCGTCCTTACTAGCCTCAAGTTGAAGCTGGCATTGAAACGAGATAGCAAGAACCCTCGCATCAGATTCGACCTCCAGAAGCTAAAAGACCCGGAAGTAGAAGAGCTCTTCCAAGCCCAGGTGGGAGGCAGATTTGCAGCCTTGGCTACTTTGGACTGCGACGTAGACACCCTTGCTGGAAATATAAAAGAGGTGTTACTTTCTACAGCAGAAGAAGTGCTGGGGAAGCAGAGGAAGCGCAAACAGCCCTGGGTCACCGATGACATCCTCGATCTCTGTGATGAGAGGAGAGCCTGGAAGAAAAAGAGAGGCCAAGACCTCACATCAGCAAACAAGTACAGACTTGTCAACAAGAAGATCAGGAAGAGGATGAAAGAAGCCAAAGAAGATTGGATTGAAGACCAGTGTTGTAGCGTGGAAGAGGGCATGGCAAATGGCAACAGCAAGAAGGCTTATGAAACGCTAAGGACCCTCACCAAGACTCAACAGCGAACAGCCACAGTCATCGAAGACAGCAGCGGCCAACTCCTTACGGAAAACACTGCTGTACTAAACAGATGGACTGAGTACTGCCGAGACTTGTATAACTACAAGGCTGAGCCAGACACCAGCATCCTCCAAAACAACCAGGCTGGGGCCAGGAAGGCTGAAGACCTGCCAGTGTTAGCTGAAGAGGTGGAAGCAGCCGTACGTGGCCTGAAGGGAGGAAAGTCTCCAGGTGTAGACAACGTACCTGCTGAACTGTTGAAACATGGAGGAGAAGTAACAACGAAGGTCCTCACTACACTCTGTCAAAAGATCTGGGAGCAAAAGAAATGGCCAGTAGAATGGACACAGTCTCTAGTGATCCCGCTCCCCAAGAAAGGAAACCTGAAACAGTGCCAGAACTACAGAACTATCAGTCTGATAAGTCACCCTAGCAAAGTAATGCTTAGAATCATTCTCAACCGCCTCAAAACTTTCGCCGAGGAACTGCTGGCAGAAGAACAGGCTGGCTTCAGAGTTGGAAGAAGCACTGTAGAGCAGATTTTCAACTGCCGCGTCCTGATCGAGAAACATCTGCAGCATCAGCGCGAACTCTACCACAACTTCATTGATTTCAGGAAAGCATTTGATCGCGTCTGGCACGACGGACTCTGGCAAGTCATGAGATCGTTCAACATAGAGGAGGGACTGATCCAAATGATAGAAGCGCTTTACAAGAACGCCTGCAGCGCGGTTCTACTTAACAATCAGTCAGGCGAGTTCTTCAGGACGACGATCGGTGTCCGTCAAGGATGCCTGCTCTCTCCTGTCCTTTTCAACATATTCCTGGAGAAGATCATGCAGGAAACCCTCCACGACCACCATACTTCAATCTCTATTGGTGGCAGATCCCTGTGCAATCTTCGATTCGCAGACGACATTGACCTCATGGCAGGCAGCAATAGTGAGCTCCAAAACCTGACAGACAAACTTTCAAGTAGCGCAGGGTCTTATGGCATGGAGATCAGTACGGATAAAAGCAAAGTGATGATCAACACCACAAGCGACAGCAGCAGCAACATTCACATGAATGGCCAAAAGCTAGAAGAGGTCAATAGCTTCAAGTACTTGGGAGCCACCCTGTCCAAAGACGGTAGTTGCATAGCAGAGATCCGTATCAGGATAGGTACAGCAACATCCGCAATGGCCAGGCTGGACAGGATATGGCGAAGTAACTCCATCAGCTTCACCATCAAGTACAGGCTTTACAAGTCCCTCATAGTGTCTATTCTACTCTACGGCTGTGAGACTTGGACACTGCTTGCAGACTCAGAAAAGAAAATCCAGGCCTTTGAGAACAAGTGCCTGAGGAAGTTGCTCCGCATCTCGTACCGCGAGCACAAGACCAACGAATATGTACGGAGCATCGTCACTTCCCTGGTGGGCCCACATGAACCCCTTCTGGCAACCGTGAAACGGCGCAAGCTTGCTTGGTTTGGCCACGTGACCCGACACAACACCTTGTCCAAGACTATCCTCCAAGGCACTCTCGAAGGAAGTCGTCGGCGAGGTCGTCAGAGAAAGAGTTGGGTCGCAAACATAAAAGAATGGACCGAACTCGAGATGTCAGACTTGCTTGCCACCGCCCAAAATAGAACTCAGTGGAGAGCACTGTCTGTTGCTGCTGCCTTTCAGTCCCCCCAACGCCCAGTTCGGGCAAGGGACTGATGATGATGATGATGCATACTAATTTGGATGTCCTCTCTTAAAGGCCAAGAGTCACGAGCTAAGGAAATAGGTCCAAAATAGCCATATTTTGACAAAAGATTTTTTTTTCAAGTACTATTCACAATGTCAAACCCAAACTTAGTACAGAGGTACAGGATGGTAAGACCTATCTATGCATACTAATTTGGATGACCCCTCGGAAAGGTCAAGGGTCACAGGAGGTCGGCAAATGTGTGTAAATTGCCAATTTTTGATAGAATTGTAGATATTATCAACATTTTTGCAAACTTTTCAATCAAATGTGGCACAGAGGTAGCTGATGTAGGCTAATTTAGTCAACTCAGCATAAAGGTCAAGGGGCTTTGACAAATGTGTGAAAAATAGTTACATTTTGTGAAAACTGATTTTGCTGGTGCAGAAGCCACCCCTTTATTTATTGTCACAAAGGTCACACATAAGTAGATCGGTCATACACTTGAGCCATAAGGGCTTTACCTTTCTTGTTGTCTGATATAAGCTGTGTCTTGAGGTACACATGATTGGGTTTTTTTCAGAGCTGGAGAGAAACATACAAAGACTTTCTACCCCAAACCCAAATCGGTCATACACTTGAGCCATAAGGGCTTTACCTTTCTTGTTGTCTAGATCGGTCATACACTTGAGCCATAAGGGCTTTACCTTTCTTGTTGTCTGATATAAGCTGTGTCTTGAGGTACACATGATTGGGTTTTTTTCAGAGCTGGAGAGAAACATACAAAGACTTTCTACCCCAAACCCAAATCTGGACACCCTTGCACAAACACTCATTCAGCACCTGGGAGATCAGGGAGAGGAGTCACACATCATCATCTTTGTGCGCACTCGAGCTACATGCACAGCTCTGTGCAAGTGGCTGAACAGTAAGGAGGTGGATCCCTTGCTCAGACAGCTGAAAGCCATGCCTTTCACTGGCTCTGGAGCTCACCAGGACCAGGGGGGTAAGAAAATGACTCCGTAGGGAAAAGGTAGCAGGTGGACAAATTCAAAACCTTATAATTAATTACATGCAAAAATTTCTGTCTTTTCTTTGTGCTAATTGCAATAATTGAAGTTTATGTTTGACACCACTGTATCCTAAGCAGCACCTAGTTTCTGGATCTTCAGTATTTTCACAATGGCCAAGTTTTACCCATGTGTCTTTTGCATGTAGCTAATGTTTTTGAGTGTGATGCTGATGATAAAAACATTGCAATAAAAAGTTATGCCTATCCTAGGAAGCAAGAGGTCCTCGGGCTGACATTGGCTCATTGTACTTTTGTTTGCTTACATAATAAGTAAATATCTACGAATACTTGTGTGAGTGTCTATGAGCATGTAGGATTTTACATTAAAATATAAGGTCTTCATAAATTTCAATGTAATCTACTTTGTTGTGATGGTAGAGGATGTTAATGATGATATAGGTAATGATAAATAATAATAATAAATCACTCTTATGATGTGCAGTATCCCTTACAAAAAGGCTCAAAGTGCGACACTGGAAAAAACATATACAATACACACAAAGATAAAACAGTAAACTTTACATGCATACGCCGACGTTCAAAAACCAATCTTTAAACACTACTGGAAAAACAATCCATCATATATCTGTGGCAGTCAACCACCCTGTTCATGGAGCCACTGGTACTGTCACAGTACAAGTGGTCACATGCACAGGAGGGTAAGGTATGTCGGTCAGTAATAAACTACAAATGAGGGTATGCATGACATCTACACTATATATGGTAGATGGACAAGTTTACTTTCAGTCTTACTTGTATCAGTGAGCGTATGACACTGTTTTCAATCCAGGCATAACGCAAAGTCAGCAGGAAAATGTGGTTGAGAAGTTCCGTAATGGAGACATCAAGCTGATCGTGAGCACGTCTGTGGGAGAGGAGGGGATTGACATCCCTGAGTGTAACTTGACCATCAAATATAACCATGTGGGAAATGAAGTCACAACTGTGCAGACCAGAGGTGAGTTCTTGTCCAAAGGTGTGTGGATGAAAGTTGGCATATATTATAGACAGATGGAAATATGTCCATTCAAAATTTCACGTACAGAAATATGATATTTTCAAAATCAGTCCCTGTAGAACCGCAAATGTTGCACATGTTGCTGTTGCAAAATGTTGCACATGTGGGTATGGGCAAAATATTGCAGCTGGAACAAAAGTGCAACAATTGCAATGTTTTGCTGTGGCAGGTAAGACCTGACACATAGTTAGCATGGCAGAATGTTGCAATTGTTGTGGTCTTGTTGCAGTGCAACATTTTGCTGTGCAATTGTAGAAACAACGAAGGAAAACACAAAATCAAAAGATTGTTGCTATCTCTCTCTCTGTCTGTGAACTAGGTCAAAGGTGACACTTGGTTGTCAAAGCTGGGCACTCTCTCATTTTCTATTAGGATGGGGGGGGGGGGAGAGGGGGGGGGCTGTAATTAAACTCCTGACACATTCTCTCTCTCTGTCTCTGTCTCTCTCTCTCTATGCGACCAAGAGGGAGGGGGAGGGGGGAGGGTAGGCATTAATTAAACTCATGACATTCTCTTTCTCTCCCTCTCTCTCTCTCTCTCTCTCTCTCTCTCTCTCTCTCTGTGACCAAGAGGGGCACACGTTAAATGGTGATACATGGTTATTAAAGCTGGGCACTCTCTTATTGGCTCACATGCAAAGCAAAAGTGAGCATGTTCTGGGCCAGTGGTCATCCATCCGTCATCCATCCGCTGCCATCGTGGTAAACATTAACTTTGACATTTTCTCAGACTATTCAAGCCACAGTCTTGAAACTTGATGGTAAGACCTTTCTCTTAACATTGCTAAAACCCTGTCACAGACGAACACCAATGATCCAAGTGAATACATATGTTCAGAACAATTGAAACAGCACAGTCAGATAAACGCCGACAATACTTTCTCAGTTCCCCTAATGACCGTCCTTGATGTAGGAAAATCTATAACCAACATGAAAAGTAAAACATCTTGTGGTGTAGACGGTATTAGCAGTAAAATCCTGAAAATTGCGCTCCCTTATATTGTTGAATCGTTGACCTTTATATATAACCTTTCGATTCAAAAGAACATGTTTCCCGATGAATTGAAAATAGCAAAAGTTACTCCTCTACCAAAAAGCAAAGATCTGAGTGACCTAAGTGAGTACAGACCTATTTCAATCTTATCAGCAGTGTCCAAACCACTTGAAAAGCATATACATAATCATTTACTTCAATTCCTGGAGGAAAACCGCCTTATTAGTACAGCACAATCAGCTTTTCGGCCTAAACATGCGTGTCAGACAGCCTTAACTCTCATAACCCACAAATGGCTTGCTGCCATAAATGAATCCAAACTTTCAGGTGTAGTATTTCTAGATCTTAAAAAAGCCTTCGATCTCATTAACCACTCAATCTTACTAAAGAAGTTACCTTTATATCACATTGACTCAAATGCAGTCGCTTTTCTCTCGTCCTATCTCTTAGACAGAACGCAGAAAGTGTTCTTGAATGGTAAATACTCATCGGAAGGACTGGTGACCCATGGTGTTCCTCAGGGATCCACCCTAGGACCGTGTTACGTGGTGGAGTTGTAGTCGAAGTATGATAAACACACCAGACACACACACACGTAGAGTTCTTTAAAGTAAACCTCATTCAGCTGCAGTCCGTCACGCGTGGCTTAAGGATGTAGACAATACTGGAGTAACAGTTCCAACAATATTTAATTCAGCGATGTGATATCCACACAGTAATGCACTTTCAAATGTACAAACTGCTGATACAAAGTCTCTTCTGCAATGTCCACACTGCGACACAAAGTTTCTCATACACAGCGTCTCTCGCAATAAACTACGTGTCTCTACGACTGACAAAGCAAGACAGTGTACCAACGGGCTTTCCCAGCGCCCTCCTTATATATACTATCAAATTCCAGAATCTTCTACGGAAATCATACAACGCAACCAATCAGAACGAAACAGGCAGCCGAAGCTCATTAAAATAAACTTTCCAGAAAACTATAAAAGGCTACAAAAACTCGGCTGCTTACTTCAGCTCTAAATTCTAAAGTATAATTAAGACACATAAAAGTATGGTATCCCTATCACCACGTTCCATGATAGCTCAAAAAGGTGCAAGAACATTCCCAAAACAAAATAAAAGCTGCTCAATTCACGCGCACAGGAAAACAAAAAGTAGCGAAAATGTTGCGATGCCAACTACCCGACGTGACACTTACGATGTCACTAGACAGTGCGACCTTTCTAGAACGTTCCGGACTAAACTTAACAAAACGAAATCGGCTCTACTCACAAACAAAAGAAAATCTTACTAAAAAAAAATACGTGAAACGTAACCATGATAGCTCAAATAAACATCGGATCGTTACCTATGAATAACACACACACACTCTCACAGGATAACACAACCACAATCGTAACATTACCCCCCTCTTAAGAATGAAATTTCACAAAAATTTCTTCTCAATTAAAAATACGGTTGTGGCTGTGTAAACCTACACAAAACCCTAAACAAATATAACTTCACATCAAAAATCAAATTAAAATAAACGTCTCACAGTTCCTGTAAACAGTCCTGAGCATCGAAATGTTTCATACAAAAGTTCTGGACACAAAAATGTTCATTTAAACTGCTCTGCTCAGGTAATCTGCTCCAAAATTCTGCGAACCCTTGATAGATTGTAGTTTAATGTCAAAATTCTGCAAGAACATCGCCCATCTCATAATACGAGAATTTGTAAACTTTGCAGAGTTTAGATAGTTCAAGGGCTGATGGTCTGTTTGGAGAACAAATGGCACTCCCAGAAGGTACAGTTCGAATCGCCTTACTCCCCAGATGATGGCTAGGCACTCCTTCTCGATGGTTGAGTAGTTTCTCTCAGCTCTGGTCAACGTTTTGCTGGCGTAGCTCACTGGGTGGAGTTTTCCGTTATCTTCTTGCATCAAGACTGCACCTACTCCTTCGTTGGAGGCGTCTGTTCTCAGGAAGAACGTTTTCAATGGGTCAGGAAGGTGTAGAACAGGCTTCTCGGTTAGGATGTCTCGAACCGCCTGGAATGCTCGCTCTTGGGCATCCTCCCACTTCACTATGTTAGGTTGTCCTTTCCTCAGCAAATCAGTCAGGGGTGCTGTGACTACCGCAAAGTTTGGTATGAACTCCCGGTAGTAGTTCGCCAAGCCCATAAATGAGCGGACTTGCGTCTTGGTCGTAGGTCGCGGGACATCCCTGATCTTCTGCACGTTGGCGTCGTGTAGCCCCTGTAAACCTTCGCTCAATTTATGTCCAATGAAGTCTATGTTGTCAGCCCCAAAAATACACTTGCTTGGACGGATGGTGAAATTCGCATCTGACAGTCTTTGGAACAGTTCTCGGAGGGCTTTGAGGTGGTCCCCCCAAGTTTTGGTATGGATCAAAATGTCATCCCAGTAAAAGACCACATTTTGCATATCTTCTAGGATCTTTTTCAGTCCTCTTTTCAATGTGGCACCACTGTTCACCATACCAAAAGGCATTTTCAGGAACTCCCAATGACCGTCGGGTGTGACGAACGCTGTCTTGGGGATATCTTCTTCTGCAACCTTGATTTGCCAATACCCTTTGCTTAGGTCAATTTGGAGAAAAATCGGTCTCCACTGATCTTCTGGAACAGTTCTTCCGCTGTGGGCATAGGCTCTGGATCAAAGATTATTAGTTTATTGAGTCTGCGATAGTCCACACACACTCGGTTGGATCCACTGCTTTCTTCACGATGACAACTGGGGACGCATATGGTGACTTGGACTCTGATGACATTCAGACTCAGCATTTCCTTGATATCCTTTTTCAATTCTTCCCTCGTGTTATAAGGAAGACGATAAGGTTTGCTGCGAACTGGCTCGTTTGACGTCAGGTTTACCTCGTGCAGGATGGTGTCTGTTGTCCCTGGGTCAGGTGTAAACCGATGCTCGAACTCTTGAGACAGGACGCGCAGTTCTTCACGTTGAGTCTGGGTCAGATTTTGACCGAACTGGACATCTTCTACATCCTTTTTGTGTCAGAGTTCATTAAGGTCAAATAGGTTCTCGTCGTCTAGTCTTTCGTCATCAGCAAGACGCACCGATTCCGCCAATTTTGGTTTGTCTTGACCTCTCTGTAGCTCCACCAGCCTGTCCCTATTCACGACAGCTGCTTCCGTGTTGTCCGCCACTTTAAGAGGGATGGTCTTATGACTCTTCTTTGCTTGACTTCTCGTGGTAACAGAACATATTTCAGGTCTCCACTCTGGATCTGGATCGTCTGCGTTTCTGGCACCATCAATGTTTCCGATGATGAGGTCGTAGACTGGCGTCTTCACGCACAACGCCTTCACCTCTCCTGTCAAGTATGGGGTGTCGACACTGACTTTGGCAAGGGGGATAATCCTTACAGTTCCGTCAGCCAAAATGAGGGTGGTCCACTCCTGTAGCTTCTGGTCTTCAGCTACTGGGTCCTCTCTCACGATGATGCAGCTACAACCAGTGTCTCTCAACACTCTCACTGGTGTGTCTTCGACGAATCCTGACACCACCGGCATGTTCGGCACTTCATTCTCAGGCAGCGCGATGTTTGAGACTGGTTAAAATGTAGCCCCATCTCCTACTGGGATGCGTCCATTCTTTTTGAAAGATTCAATCAGAAGAGATCTCGTCAGGGTCGCCAAAATGTTACGTGGTGGAATTTTAGTCGAAGTATGATAAACACACCAAACACACACACACGTAGAGTTCTTTAAAGTAAACCTCGTTCAGCTGCAGTCCGTCACGCGTGGCTTAAGGATGTAGACAATACTGGAGTAACAGTTCCAACAATATTTAATTCAGCGATGTGATATCCACACAGTAATGCACTTTCAAATGCACAAACTGCTGATACAAAGTCTCTTCTGCAATGTCCACACTGCGACGCAAAGTTTCTCATACACAGCGTCTCTCGCAATAAACTACGTGTCTCTACAACTGACAAAGCAAGACAAGGTACCAACGGGCTTTCCCAGCGCCCTCCTTATATATACTATCAAATTCCAGAATCTTCTACGGAAATCACACAACGCAACCAATCAGAACGAAACAGGCAGCCGAAGCTCATTAAAATAAACTTTCCAGAAAACTATAACAGGCTACAAAAACTCGGCTGCTTACTTCAGCTCTAAATTCTAAAGTATAATTAAGACGCATAAAAGTATGGTATCCCTATCACCACGTTCCATGATAGCTCAAAAAGGTGCAAGAACATTCCCAAAACAAAATAAAAGCTGCTCAATTCACGCGCACAGGAAAACAAAAAGTAGCGAAAATGTTGCGATGCCAACTACCCGACGTGACACTTACGATGTCACTAGACAGTGCGACCTTTCTAGAACGTTCCGGACTAAACTTAACAAAACGAAATCGGCTCTACTCACAAACAAAAGAAAATCTTACTAAAAAAAAAATACGTGAAACGTAACTGTGATAGCTCAAATAAACATCGGATCGTTACCTACGAATAACACACGCATGCTCTCACAGGATAACACAACCACAATCGTAACAGACCGTTATTATTCAACATCTTTATAAATGACCTTCCACTGTCAATATCACACCCCGACACAAACTGTGAACTATTTGCTGATGATACATCATTGCATGTATCTGATAAAAATGTTTCAACCGTGAGCACTGTCCTCCAACATAGTTTAGATGAAGTGTCAACTTGGTGTGAAGAAAATCATATGATTATTAGTATTCCTAAAACGAAAAGTATGTTGGTGATGACACGCCAAAAGCATCAACGTGGTTTGCAACCCCTTGAACTGTCCCTTCACTCTCAGCCCATAGAGCAAGTGTCAAAACATCGTTTGTTAGGAGTGACAGTCAACGAACAGCTCAGCTGGGAGCCTCACATAGAAACTGCATGTAAAACTATTTCGAAGAATCTCTTTTTATTATCCAAATTAAGTTGTATAGTTGACATTGATGCTCGAAAACTATTCTTTAACGCACACATCAAGACACATTGTAATTATGCTTCCAATATCTGGGACGGCTGTGGAGACATTCATTTGAAAAAAATTAATTCCCTTTACCGGCGAGGTATTAAGCTTATTCTTCCTGGTTCGTCCCCTACTGATGAAAGACTGAAGGCCCTTAATATCCTACCACTTAGTAAACAATTGGAACTTAATAGATGCTTACTTGTGCAAAAAATTCTAAACGATGCCGCCCCTCCCTATCTCCGTGAGCTGTTTTCCCATACGAATAGAGAGAACACGAGGAACAGCTTACTCCATCTCCCAAAACCGAGAATCGACATCTTCAAATCTAGCATATCATTTTCCGGTGCTAAGTCATGGAATAATTTGCCCTCTCATTTAAAGTCTATTTCAAAGGTATCTATCTTCAGAGCTCGCGTCCATAATATTTGCTGTCGTTGTGAATGTTCTATCTGTCTGCTTAGTATTTTGCTCCAGCACAGAAGATTGCTGCAGGTTATGTAATAGTTCGACTGTCTACATTAACATGTCAGGTTCATACGAGTGTATATATATATATATATATATATATATATATATATATATATATATATATATATATATAATATATATATATATATATATATATATATATATATATATATATATATATATATATATATATATATATTGGTTTAATTTCTTTTCTTTTCTTTTTTTTTTTTCTTTTTTTTTTTCCTGATGGTGGTGGTGGGGGGGGGGGGGGGGGGGGGGTCTTTTTACTTATATGTGTTTTATCTTTTGCTGTATAGTCTGATGTATTTTTATATGTGTAGAGTAGCAGGACAGTTTGGAAGATAGGCATTGCTATGCCTAAAACTTTTTATCCTGAATAAAACGTTTCATCATCATCATCATCATCATCATCATCTCTCTCTCTCTCCCTGTACCGCACGGGATACATTTTAATGGCGCCGGTCATTTACGGCATTTTGTTTAATCTGTACTTGAACGTATGTTGTATTATTTTATGATATGCACTTAAAAGCCAAAAAAATGGCTGTAGACACTAGACATGATTCGGAAAATGTCTTTCTTTTGCCATTTTACTTGCTCTGCACAAATCCTGCACAAACTACTCGGCAATCGTTCCATGTGGTTTGAAGAGCTTTGGAATGTTGTGTGTCAGACTCAATTTTAAATGGCGGCGAACTACACTCATATGCTGATCTATAAAACTTTCTATAAAAAATCACAGGTAAATCTATCCAGTAAAAAAAAAAAAGCACTTGTAGCACCATGTTACGCTACACTATATCACTCATTAAAAATCTGGCCAAACAAAAGTAATTTGAAAGCACAGTAAAGCTTTAAAGCCAGCACAAATTTGGGACTCTGCCCACAAAAAATAGTAAGCGTAAAGAAGGCCTGCTATCAGGCGGTACCAGAAGCCCATCGGAAAGCGCTGGAACTAGGTCAGCTGGCCATCTGATAAACTGGCCAGCACTCCCTAACTAAATGGGTGGGTTTGCAGAAGAACTGAACAGTCGTGCCCCCGCCCCCTCTTCTTGATCCCACACACCGCCGTGACTGCTGTACTCTATTCTAACTCTACAACTGATCAGTCCCTCCAACCAACCCACTCCCACCCCTCTCCCAACTCTCAGCCACACTATTCACCATGGCGTACTCATCCCCCATCATGTTACGTCAGCCTACCCTCCAGTCGCACGCCCCTTCCCAATCCCCTAATCCCGACCCCATTGTGAAGGACACTCTCGTTGACAAACAGAAAGTGTTCAGTGACACAAATATCGATGTCCTGAAACGATATAGCCTTGTATTTTCGCTATGTCCACCTGCTAGAGGCGACTAACAACGGTTACGAGGTGGTGTGGAAGGACGTCGACTTTGACAACAGAACCATCAACCGCACAGACATCAACTTGCGTACCCGTGCAGCCGGAATCGTCTACCCCTCCCAGCCTCTGAGCCCTGCACGCCGGACCTTGCTAATCCTGCCTCAGAGGCTGTGGGAGGGGCCACAGCCACTAGGGAGACAACACCAGCGACCATCCTGAGGGCAACTTACACACCATCTCCACCCGACAGCCAAGCTGTTGATTTGCTTAACCACGCCTCCACACCTAGCGTCTCAGCCGCTGTCATCGGCCCTGGGGAGGTTGGTGGTGGTGATGCAATCAACTTGACCTTCAACACGCCCACCACACACCGCGCTCACCCGGAGTAAGTTAGCTATGCAATAGCTGATACTGCCAGTCCGCCTACACCTGGATTAAGTGACCACGTCATCGTGCCAGTTACCGATGCATCTACTGCTTCTGTGGCAGGGTCACAGCGGCCGGCAGCTGGTCCTCCTGAGGACATAACGCCAGGCAGCTGGCGAATTTCTTCAGTCTTTTGGCTGGCCCTTCGAAAGTTGGCAGCGGTACCAGCATTGCGGGCATCTGCTTGCCTACAGGCTGACCTCCGTTCCGCCCAGTCCACCATCCGAGGCCTGCGGAAAGAGACTAGCATCTTAAAGAAAGGCCTGACATATGCCTTCACTAAGATTGACCAATTGGACAGTCGGATCAGAGATGAGGCAGTCAAAACTAAGAAAACCCTGCAAGTGTCCGACAGAACTGCATGTGCCGACCTCACAGCGCTCAACGGGCAACTACGGAGTCTGAGCGACACACAGCGTACACTGCAGGGCCCAGTGAACCACCTGTCATCTGCTAAAGATAAGCAAGCTAATCACATGCGTGACCTGTATAAAACGTTGACCACGCTTGCGGCTGTCCCATCACAGGAAGTTGCCACGAGTGGGATCAGCACCACAATGACCCCACGTATCCCCGACAGCAGGGAGAACCCTCACCGTGGCGACCGTATCCCAGTGCTGATCACCTCCAGCACTCGGTGTCTCGACAATAGCTCAGGACAGCGAGGAGCCATGGAAACCGAGCCCAGTAATCAGACTAAGCCAGCCCTGACTTCCACAGGTCCTGCGTGTTGATAATCGCCGCCCTGCACCCGACCCTGGCAACGGCACCAATACCAACCCCTGTGGAAGCCTCGCCCAAAGGCCGCGCGATGCACCGCATTACAGTGGCCCCCGTCGCTGTAACAATCGTCAAGGACCAGCGGTGATGATGATGTAACATTGTGTCCTCCCTGATACAACCACTCTGCTTGTGGGAGATTTCATCCTGCAGCACGTGAGGGGAGACAGGATGGCGACGGGCCCCCAGGACAAAGTGCAGGTAGTGTCTGTGACTGGCTGGAACAGATACCTCCTTCTCCAGGCGTGCACCTCGTGACTTTTCCATGTTGGGATAAACGACTGCAAGCTAGGCCGTGCTATTACCCCCTTCCCAGGTGTGGATGGACATTGCCAGCCTGTGTAGACGCGCCTTTCCACACGCCCAACTACAGGCCTCGGGTATCATCCCTGCTAGAGGACAGTGTGCCATCAACAGTAACATACACCTGTCTAACGCCAGTCTCCGACAGGTCCGTGATGGTGTGGAAATGGTGTTCATTGACAATTATGCTATTTTTACCACTCCGACAGGCGCCCCCAAGAAAACCCTATACAGACAAACCAAAGACAGGATTCACCCCAGCCGGCAGGGTGTGGTTAGCCTCGCCCTAAATATCAAGCTTAATGGATGCCTCGACTCCAGTCGCTCTAAACCTGCCGCAGGGAGTACAGATTATCAAGACTGTTCTGACATAACAGTGCCCAAACAAGTTTACTCCACTGTCGCCACCAGGCAACAGGGGCAGGCTTCAGAACTGATCAGCAGATCAGAGCTGGACCCTGCCTCCGTTGCTGGCCAATCACATAGTTCTCTCAGTTGACAGTGTGTGTTGCCTCCCTTAGCACAGACGACATCCCAGCAACCAGCTTGGCAGTACCTACCAGCGGTCATCGGTGACATGTGTTACAATCCGCGTGGCCTCCAGGACAGAAGCCCTTGGTTCAAACCCCTGAATGTGATGATGCCTCAATACACACAGTACCCAAACACGCGGCACCATATTACGGCTATCAACACCTTCAGTGGGCTCAGTCTCAAAACCACACCACAGTGTGATAAGTATCTACATATAGCCTAGCCACGTGACATTATTGGGACAAGTTCTATATATGAACAGCTTCCTTCTACATAGCGTTCCTTCATATGTCTTATGATGGTGTTCGTGACTAACATTATTCATTCACTGTCAAGTGGTTGCTGAGTGGTTTTCTTTCCTAATTTCTCAATGTTGGGAGTAGTGATAAACTATGCAAGGTTTTTGACTGAGCTGTAATGAGCGACATTAATTGCCTGTGCTGACGCCATATAGTGTATTGACTGTGCCATTTCCGCCGCAATTGTTGCAAGCGGTGGGCATTCAACTGTGACCGTGAAGTGAGTTGTGTTACTGTGGCAGTGAAGCGAGTTGTTTATTGATTGGACTGTCTTGAAAAGCCCAGTGAACTATTGATGCTAAAAGCCGATTAGCTCCCCAGGGCAGCGACATCTAGTGTTTATCTGTTTTAAAACCGCTGCCAGGCCTATTTTAAGTAGTTTTTCTGTTTGTAACTTTTATTAATTAGTTACATTATTAAATTTAGCCTTTTATATTAATTTCTTTCAATTCATTAGTCTTGTGAGCAATTTTGCTGTTTGATCTGAAACAATATCAACATGATATCAGGTCAGCATTTACATATTGGTCACTTAAACATATATCATTTGTATAACAAAATGCCTGATCTCTGTGTGCTCTTGACTCAACCCAGTCCTTTTCATTTGTTTGGTGTCACTGAATCGTGCCTCAGTCCTAACATCAGTGACGAGGCCGTTTCTATCCAGGACTTTGCTGTCTTGCGCTGCGATGCTGAATACTCAGGACAGACAAGTATAGCAGTGTATATACACAATTCAATCAGCGGTATCACCCGCAGTCATAAAGACTTGGAATCACCAACGGTGGAATGTGTCTGGATTGAGTTGAGGGCAGACAAATCCAGTCCCATGCTCATCGGATACATTATAGAAACCCAGCATCAACATTTCAATGGTATGACGAATTCACAGTTATGATGGATGAGGTCAGAAAGGCCACCTCAGAAATGTTGATTTTGGGAGACTTTAATATCAATTTGCTCCTGAATAACCCTGCCTGGGAATGTACCATTTCTATGTTTGGACTGAAGCAGTTAGTAACTGGTGCTACCCGTGTTAGTTCTACTTCCTCCACCCTTATTGACCACATCTACACAACTAATAAGTCAAGGGTAGTGGGAGTAGATGTGCCCCAAATAGGGATTAGTGATCATTACCCTTTGTGTTGTGGCTGGGCATTGAAAGCAAATACTACTTTTCGTAAACATTAGCACACAACTATTAGATATAGATCTTTGAAGCGCTTCAACAAAGACGTATTTCTGCACGACCTAAGTCAAGTATCTTTCCACACAGTTTACAACCAAGGGGACCCTAACGAGGCTCTGTCTGCATGGTACAGATTGTTTCTTGGTGTTCTTGATAAACATGCTCCTTTCAGAGAGAAATGAGTGAAAAATCCCCAACTTCCTGCGTGGTTGAACAATAAAATCAAGGATGCGCTGCAGCTCCGAGATGATCATAAAAGGAGCAATAATTTTGTAGCTTACCGAAAACAAAGAAACCTTATAAAATATTTAGTTAGAAATGTTCAGAGGTCTCATTTTTACCATCTCATGAACGGCAAAAAAGATATCGTTTCTGTTTGGTGTGCAATAAACGCCTTTATGAGGTCCAGAAATACCGCACAGTGCACTAAAATATCAGCTGATATGTTTAATCAGCATTTTATCTCTACCGCCACTACACTGCTACAGAATCTTATGTCTCCCGGTCAACCGTCTGATGTTTCAGAAAAGCTAAAAAGGTTTTGTGCTGAAAGATTAACACCTAACACGTCTTGCAACATTCCGCTCTTAACAGTTTATTAAGTGGGAAAATCCATTTCTTCATTAAAGAGTAAACGTACATCTGGCCATGAGGGAATTAGCAGCACTGTTCTTAAAATGTCTCTTCCATATGTCATTGAGTCAATAACATACATCTACAACCTTTGCATACAACATGGACAATTTCAGTCTGGTCTGAAAACGGCAAAGGTAATACCGCTACCTAAAACAAAAGATTTAAATGACCCCAACCATTTCAGACCCATTTCTCTGTTGTCAACTCTGTCAAAACCGATTGAAAGACATATCCACACACATTTACAACATTTCTTAGATAAATACGAACTCGTTCATCCACTACAGTCTACCCCACCCGGGTCTGCCCTGGGGGACTTGGGTGGGGTTAGGTATTTTTTAGTTCCCAGGGTCACCCTGGTCAGCCCCACAGGGTGGGTTTTTCTCTCTATTCTGGGGCATGTGTTTCTGTCTACCCTTTGTCCATTCACCTGTATTTGCCTTTTTAAAACTCTCCCTACTGTCTGCACTGCCTGTAGCTCTTGATATTGGATGTGTGTTGCTAGATGGTCTTAGCTTTATTTAGGCCCCATGTGTTAGGTTTATTTAACGTATTTGACCGGTTGGCGACATACATTCAATGTTCTGTTTAGTTTTTTTTTTTTTACAAGCAGTGCAGGCACGTCCTGAGAAAGCCTTGTTGCTGTCGGGACGTTAAGCAATGTACAATCAATCAATCCACTACAACCCCACCCGGGTCTGCCCTGGGGGACTTGGGTGGGGTTAGGTATTTTTTAGTTCCCAGGGTCACCCTGGTCAGCCCCACAGGGTGGGTTTTTCTCTCTATTCTGGGGCATGTGTTTCTGTCTACCCTTTGTCCATTCACCTGTATTTGCCTTTTTAAAACTCTCCCTACTGTCTGCACTGCCTGTAGCTCTTGATATTGGATGTGTGTTGCTAAATGGTCTTAGCTTTATTTATGCCCCATGTTGTAGGTTTATTTAATGTATTTGACCAGCTGGCGACATACATTCAATTTTCTGTTTAGTTTTTTTTCACAAGCAGTGCAGGCACGTCCTGAGAAAGCCTTGTTGCTGTCGGGACGTTAAGCAATGTACAATCAATCAATCAATCAATCCACTACAGTCTGATTTTCGTAAGGGACATTCTTGTCACACAGCTTTGGTTCACCTGGTTGACAGATGGTTAACTGCTATGAATAATGGGCAAATGACTGGAGCGGTATTTTAGGATCTTTCAAAAGCTTTTGATCTTGTCAACCATGATCTTTTAATTAAATAGCTTGCTGCCTATCAGCTGAATGATGGCACCCTTGCCTTCATTACATCATATCTAAACGGGCGCACACAGTAAGTCTGTGTGAATGGTACAAACTCACGTGATGGGTTGATAGAGCACGGAGTACCACAAGGATCCGTCCTCAGTCCATTATTATTTTCAGTTTTTATAAACAATCTACATATATCCAACCCCCGTGTTGTTAAGTTGTAGTCTCTTTGCTGATGATGGAACTCTTGATGTGTCATCATCAGATGCATCCTGTATAACCCAGTCCCTACAAAGCGGCCTGAATGATGTTTCCACATGGTGTCAAAACAATTATATGATTCTGAATCCTACTAAAACCAAAGGTATGTTAATTACTACTAGACAAAAGCGTCAGCTGAACCTGCCTCCCCTACAGCTCTATTTGAATGGGCAGTCTGTTGAGCAAGTCAAGGAACAGCGTATGCTTGGAATCATCATTGATAACAAACTGTGTTGGCAAAGCCATATTACCAAAGTGTTTAAAACAATAAGATATTTAACTAACAAACCAACAAGGAAACTTTTTACTGTGCCCATATTCAGCCACATTTGGATTATGCCTCCTCAGTTTGGGATGGGAGCAGTGATGCTAATCTCAAAAGGATGAATTCGCTTCACAGGCGGGCAATCAAATTAATCATTGACAGACCTATGCAAGTCATTAGTACTGATTACAAGTTCAAGCTGCTGGATATCCTGCCACTTGACAAGCAGTTCATTTATAATAAGTTGGTACTCATGTGCAAAATCACCCTCTCAGACTCACCAGCCTATCTCTCTAATTTGTTCGCACTTGCCCACAGAGCTAGTTGAACATCAGGGAACAATCTGGTAGTACCAAGGCCCCACTAAGATATTTACAAAACGTCCCTCTCCTACTCTGGTGCAAAATTATGGAACACAGTTCCTGCAGACATTAAAGCAGCACCTTCTTTACGAATGTTCAAGAACCAACTGCATAAATTTATTAAGAAAATGTGAAAACATATTGTTCATATTTTCTTTCACATACTGTCATTTACTGCAGAAACATGTCCTTATTCATATTTATCTTAATGTATCATAATACTTTAGACTTGCTGAGGTGTTCTTTGTCATTTCTTTTGCAGCATAACACCATAATTATTTTAATGTTTAATGTTTGATGTTTTGCTTGGTGTCAGTGTGTGTGTGTGTGACTGGTAGAAATCTGTGTGTGTGTGTTTGTGTGTGTGTGTGTGTGTGTGTGTGTGTGTGTGTGTGTGTGTGTGTGTGTGTGCAGACTGGTATATATCAGTGTGAATGTGTGTGTGTGTTTGTGTGGTGTAATGTGAGCATTGATTATTTGAAATGGAATTATTGTTGCCTGTACTTTTCACTATTATGTATACTTTTATATATAAAATTATGTGTATGTGTGTTTGCGTGCGTGCTATAGCTTAGCAAGGACATGATTGAAAAAAGGTCATTGAAGGTACCTAATCATTTATCCTTGAAAAATAAAGTTTCATTTCATTTCATTTCTTTCTCTCTCTCTCTCTCTCTCTCTCTCTCTCTCTCTCTCTCTCTCTCTCTGCG
>BTPG01000002.1:263681078-263687567 GCA_036245525.1 Semisulcospira habei | reverse complement strand
TTAGCTGCAAGATAATATTTCATTTATTGTGGCTGTGATTCCAAATGTGTACTTCTGTTGGTGCCAACTTCGTCATGTAAATGCCGTGCATAAACTGTGCATCATTGGTGACCCTGTCCAGTAACGGTCAGTTGCAATTTTTACCGTTTACTCCTGGACCGCGCAATCCACACACCAAATCTAATTCATTCCAGACTCTAATTGCTCTAGTGTGAGTTCGTGTTCAAACTGTGCATACGTTTCTATTGCTTCGAACGGATTTCCAGTGCCGCTGTTCTCACTAGCTGTGATTTATGTGATAGCCGTGTATTTTACTTTTGGTTCTAACCTGTGCCATTTACTGTTGCTCTACATGGTGATATGCTTCAATTGGATCTAAAACATGGTCTCTAGGAGTCGTCTCGTTGGTGCAACTGCAACGAGTTCTCTCCCTATTGTCGATTGTCGCTCTTGATAATTGAGTTTCCCTGGCAGCGCAATGGTACTATAATTTTCAACGAGTTCTCTCCCAGTTCTTAATTGTCGTCCTTGATATTGAGGTTGCCTGGCGGCGCATGGGTACTGTAAAGACCTGATGAGATGGAACTACTACTCTATTTCACCTAAGCATCACTGAGCATGCTAAAATGAAAGTACCTCCACCTTCTTGCCCCCATCTTACTCGTCTACACCCCACCTATTCCTCCATCCATCCACTATTCTGACCCCGTTCTCAAAATAATCAACTTCCCCCCCCCCCCCCCCCACCCCGCCTTTTTTTTTTTTTTTTTTCCTCCAACCTCACTCATAGCGATATGGTCTTCACCATGGCATGTTTCTCCCCGGTCCAGTCGTGTCAGCCTACCCTCCAGTCCCAAACCCCTTCCCAATCACCTAATCCCAAAGATCCCATTGTGAAAGACACTCTCGATGAAAAACAGAAAGTGTTCAATGACACGAATGTCCATGTTCTGAAACGCTGGAGAAAGGCCTTGTCGGTTCGCTATGTTCACCTTCTAGAGTCCACTAACAGTGGGTTTGACGTGACTTGGAAGGATGTGGACTTTGACAATAACACTATCGACCGCACTGACTTCAGTGTTCGTACAAGGGCAGCAGGAATTCCTAATACACTTGCTAAGACATTCGTACAAGTGAAACGGGCGGGCGTCAACTACATTACTGTGACCCTGTATTACAAACGGAAGCGTAGCATGGGCGGAACCTGTCTGATCCAGGGAATACGAGCTGAAGAGTGGGTGAAGACGGAATTTCACCAGCTGTGTGCCCTGGTCAGGTCACTACAGAACAGGAACTTTAACGAAGATGATGTGCCCCCGCCAACATTCAGTCACCTACCCCTGTGTTCTAGCTGCGAGCCACAGCACCCCCTATATCCGCACCAGTCTTCATCCTCCGTTGCAGTGTGTGATTTCACATCCACTGAGGCGAGGGATAACAGGGTTGTTAGCAACCAGACCACATCACCCTTCACAGTCACACCATCCTTCACCTCCCCCACCATCTCCCCTAGCGAATCACGTGGGTTGTTGCTCGACGTCTCCTTGGCAGACACTCCCATCACTCCCACCCGCTCCACTCTAACGGAAACCTCAGGAGTTTCGCTCCTAATGCTGATACCGAAGGGGGATAACATGCTAAGGCCGATCTCGCCCCAGCACTTGTCATCGTCGGCAGATCGTGTCTCCTTTACAGCCACACCCCCTACAGATTCAGCGTGTGTTGTTCCTGTTATGGCAGCCATGAATGATTTGCAAGTGTCATCTCCTGGCATGCAAACCCTCCTTCCCGCAACTGACTTTGAGATCAGCCCGTCAGAGGCAGAGTTACAAACCGTGACTTTGCTCCCTGCGTCTCGACCAGCTTCTCGTCCACCTGAGATAACCAACAGCAGCGACCCAGGTATGACCCAGGCAGCCACTCATGTTACCTCCATGAACACCGTGCTCCCTCTCCGACATCTTGCCGCTCTACCAGCACTACAGAATTCCTCGCAGCTGTACTCCCGCCTACGCGATGCTCATAATATCATCGCGGGTCTTCGTGCTGATGTAGACACTTTGTTTAAAGGGCTGTCAGCGGCTCTCGTTAAGATTGATCAACTTGACAGCCACATCCGCGATGAAGCAGTGAGGAGAGCCAAGGATCTACAAGCCACAGAGTCCTGCATGGGCGAGATGTTGTCTGGGCTCGACGAAAGGATACATTGTGTGGAATCAGCTCAGCACGCTATAGACAGCACTGTAAACGGTTTATCCACGGCTAAACAGAATCACAAGCAGCGCCTCCGAGATCTGCAAAAGAAACTGAACAAAGCATCAGCCCATACAAACAGTCGATCAGTGACTGATAACTCTGACAGTACACCTATACCTCTGTCTGCTGCCCTTGACAGCAGTACCTCTCAGAGGTGTGCAATGGACATAGAAACAGTTGCATCCCCACTCTCCGCCCCTCCGCTTCTTACACAAGACGACATCATGGCTGTGTCCCTCCAGGCTATGAGAGTGGGTGAGAACGAAAGCCGGGAACGCCGCATTCCTGTCCGGATAACCGCCGGCCAGCCCGAGATCATCAACCAAACTACTGAAGCCAGCGGCGAACAGCAGCAAAACAACAGACCGTCTCACAGGCTGTCTCCGGAGGAACAGATACTTCAACACTCGGTATTCGCCGACACCAATACTCTAGTTATCGGAGACTCCGTTGTTCACTACATCAAGGCGGAGAAGATGTCTACGTACCCAGAGGAAAAGGTGCAGGTCATATCTGTGTCTGGCCTGAAAACTCCCCACCTGATTGGCTGGCTCCGGAGTCAAGAACCCTCTCACACAGTCTCTCTTGTGACCTTCCATGTCGGAGTGAACGACTGTAAGCAGACAGAAGTGACCAGCGCTGTGTGGGACCAGCTTGCCCGGCAATGTCGTCGGGTATTCCCCAGCGCATGCATCCAAGCTTCCTCCATTCTGCCAGCC
Organism: Semisulcospira habei; assembly: GCA_036245525.1. Taxonomy (NCBI): domain Eukaryota; kingdom Metazoa; phylum Mollusca; class Gastropoda; family Semisulcospiridae; genus Semisulcospira; species Semisulcospira habei. Next base: position 263,684,592 of record BTPG01000002.1, on the reverse strand, counting down.
CAGCGGGGACAACAGCTGAACAGGTCTATTACTGCCTCCAACGGAAACCTATACCACATGTGCAAAAAGCGTGGGGTAACATTTGTGGACAACACGCTGATTTTCTCTACTGCAGATGGATTTCCGCGCAAAAGGCTCTACAGGCGCAGTGACCCAATCCACCCTAGCCGGCAGGGCACAATTAGCTTGGCCATTAACGTGAAAAGAGGTGGGGTGCCTCCTGACACCTCCACAGCCATCCGTGCTCCGAGCAGTGGCCGGGACCGTGGTGAGAGGCGTAGCGGCAACTCTCCAGGACTGTATTCTGAAATTGTGGCAGGGACTGCGTCCTCTACATCTACGTCCTACCCAGGATCACAGTATGATGCAAATAGCCACCAGTTAACAGGAGATTGTTTCAACAGCACATCTCAACAGCAACAGCGATGGGCCTGTTCGGCTTTTGTCCCCTCTGGGCTGGCGGAAAGGAGGCAAGCCAGACACATGCTGATACAAGACATGTCACTCCCGAGGCAACAGGAGGCACCAGATCAACAGTTCGTGACTATGTGGCAGTCACCTAACATACTGCAGTTCCCGACAGCTCCTGCAATGTACCCGCAGTATCGTGCGGCGCCAATGGACCACTTTTCGGGGAACACTATGGCGCAACCCTACCCGCCATTTAACGTCACCGCACCGGCACACACTCCGTATACACACCACGACGTCTGGGCTCAGTACAATCGCCCAGCTTGTGTTTACTGAGACTATAACCAGAGCATCCTCCTATATACATCTATTAAACATTATATTCTATGAATTGTCTGTTGGGCCAGTTGTTCAGCAGAATTTCAGTGACTAGACATTGCTTCCTAAATGATCTCTTACATTATACACATTGCTTCCTAAGTGATCTCCTACATCATAGACATTGCTTCCTAATTAATCTCTTATATCGTGTGCGCACTATAACGGTATTTCCTATCCTTCGTCTATAACTACATCAGTAACATTATCACTACAAGAATACATAATTTACATTTTGAGCGATTTGGGACGCTGATTAGGTATCTTTGTGTAAGCGTACCACACATCGAGTGCACTGTGACACTATTTTTTCCTTGTGTGTTTCCCAGCACACCATCAGTCATAAGCGATTATTGACGCTTTTTGGAAAACGTCGAGTAACTCTTCATCTACTGGACAGTTGGTCAAGACACATTGAACTTGTAGTGTGTCAACGTATAGACTGCCTTGTTTTTCCTCGTCTGCACTGAAAAACAACACACGTCTATACAATAATATATATCTTTTGCTCTTGGTTCATAGGTGTTGATTTATTGTTATCTTTCTACATCAGTTATGTCTACAGACAAGCCTGATACGCATCATTTGTTTATAGGACATTTAAATATATATCATTTGTATAACAAAGTTCCAGATTTATGTGTGATGTTGAGTCAACCAAACGCTTTCCACGTGTTTGGAATAACTGAATCACGACTGTGCTCTAACATCAGTGATGAAGCCATTTCTATCCCGGGTTTTCATGTATTTCGTTGCGATCCTGTTTCCCCTAAACACACGGGTATAGCCGTGTATTTAAACAATTCAATTAGGGATTGCGCTCGAAGAAGGACAGATCTAGAATCAGACCTAGTGGAAAGCGTTTGGATTGAACTAAAAGCAAGCAAAGCCACCCCATTATTAATCTGCTTTGTTTATCGAAATCCCTCAGCCACTTTTGAATGGTATGACACATTTACGGAAATGATGGACAATGCAACCAAATGTACTTCTGATCTATTAATCTTAGGCGACTTTAACATCAATTTGTTTTCTTCCAATCCTGCTTGGGAAATTACTCTTACTTTGTTTGGTCTCAAACAGTTGGTCACTAAAGCAACAAGAGTAACTGCCAATTCCTCAACATTGATCGACCATATTTACACAAACAACAAGACTAGAGTATTAGGGGTGCAGGTGCCCGAGGTTGCTATTAGTGACCATTACCCCGTCTGTTGTAGCTGGGCTCTGAAAGGTGACCGACGCCCCAAAAATCATCAACACATCACTATTAAATTCAGATCTTATAAACACTTTAACAAAGATGTTTTCCTATCGGATCTCTGTCAAGTATGTTTTAGTCACGTTTATAATTACACGGATCCCAATTCTGCGCTTGCAGAATGGTATGAGCTTTTTCTAAGTGTACTGGATAAACATGCACCATACCGAGAAAAACGTGTAAAAAGTGCACAACCTCCCTTGTGGTTAAATAAAGATATCAAGGATGCTATGTCCACTTCGTAATGAACTTAAAAAACACAAGGAATTTGATGCCTATCGTAAACAGCGAAATAAGGTAAAATATCTTGTTCGTGAAGCCCAAAAGTGTCACTTTAAAAGGATCATTGATGAGAAAAGGGACACAGTTACAGTGTGGCGCGCCCTGAACACATTTACAAAATCTAAACAAAAGCCGGCATGCACCAGTGTTTCAGCAGATACATTTAATAAACATTTCCTATCTGCTGCTGATGTCCTGTTACAAAGTTGTCCAAACATGTCACAAATATCAGACGTACTTGATAAATTCTGTGCCGAAAAGCTCAAGTCAAGTATTTTCAACATTCCTGTTATAACGGTTTATGACGTTGGTAAAACGATATCTCAGCTAAAAAATAAGAGATCAACTGGTCATGATGGCATTAGTACTGCAATACTAAAACTAGCTGTCCCATATGTAGTTGATTCTCTGACGTATATTTACAATCTTTGTATTCGACAGGGAACATTTCCATCTAGCCTAAAGAAAGCAAAAGTCATTCCTTTGCCCAAAACTAAAGATCTTTTTGAGCCAAATAACTTTAGGCCCATTTCCTTACTTTCGACTTTGTCGAAACCAATAGAAAAACATATTCACCATCATTTACAACAGTTCCTGGAAAATCATCAAGTTTTACACCCCTTGCAATCAGGCTTTCGACAACGCCATTCTTGTCATACAGCGCTGATTCATCTGATTGATAGATGGCTCGATGCAATGAACAAACTGCAAACGACAGGGACAGTATTCTTAGATTTTAGCAAAGCTTTCGACTTAGTCAATCATAATCTACTTATACAGAAACTTAGAGCATACAGGCTTAGTAGCAACGCTGTGGCGTTTTTTCAGTCATACCTAGAGAATAGAACTCAATTTGTTCTTGTAAATGGCAAACAATCTGCAGAGGGTATAATTCGTCATGGTGTGCCACAGGGATCAATACTCGGCCCCTTATTATTTTCTCTTTTTATAAATGATCTTCCTCTACATATTTCTCCCACTGGAGTCACCTGCAGCCTTTTTGCAGATGATGGCACATTAGACTTTTCTGATTCAAATGTTTTCAGTGTCAACCTCACCCTTCAGCAGGGTCTAAATGTTACATCAAAATGGTGTGCGGATAATTTCATGATTCCAAACACTGGTAAAACAAAATGCATGCTCGTCGCCACCAGACAAAAACATCAGCTCAATCCCCCTCCT